>JAOWBN010019732.1:0-10680 GCA_028565015.1 Pinguicula moranensis
TGAGGGCTCGCCAGCAAAATATAGTAGCTTTCCTTGAAGATAGCTTACCCCATACTACTGATATTTCGGGTCGCAGAGGAAATGTACCATATGCTTATCTGAATAAGGCTTTGTAGGCACTTCTGGAGGAGTATTTCCCATCCGTAGAGGCAGTCCATCTCCAAATGTCTTCGTGAGATGATGGAGTGAAAGAGTCTATAAGTTCCGCTTCCATAGTCCGTAGTAGAGTCAGCTGTTGGGGTCGAAGAATCTGGGACCAATTACCACTTTGCGGTCGTGCAGCTGCTAGTTGAGGCTACATATCATGAATTGAGATCTCCTTGTTGGCCACTAGTCTGAATAATGAAGGAATGCGAGATGCCAAGGTGTTAGATCCAATCCAAGTGTCAAGCCAGAATCTTGTTTTTGAGCTGTCTCCCACAATCCGGTGTAAGTTTGAAGAGAACCAACTGTCAGGCGAGAGCTCTTGCCAGAGGTCCTTCCACCATTTGGTGGACTAGCGGGTAACTGGTATTAACCTCTAGTCCCCATGAAGTGTAAGATTAGTAAGATACTTAGCTCTGATGACCTCCTGCCAGTGTCCATGGAATTCAGTACGTAGTCTCCAGCCCCATTTGCAAAATGGAGCTAGGTTGAAGAATTGAAGATCAAGAATCCCAAGACCGACCGCCTCTTTAAGTAGGCAGAGGTGCTGCTATTTTATCCAGGAGATAGATTTGCGTTGGGAATAACTCGAGCTCCAGAGGAAATTCCGACATATACCAATCATATCTTTGATGACTGAGACTGGAGCTTTATAGATAGAGAATTGATAGATCGGGAGGCTGCATAGTACACTCTTGACTAGTGTTACCTTACCTGCAAAGGAATTTTTTTTATTAGTCCACAATAATGTCTTAGAACGCATTACCTCAAGCAGGTGACTCCAGCTTCTCCTTGGGCCAGGGTTGCAACCAATCTGTACGCCCAAATACTTGAAAGGAATCGTCATAAGAGGGTAGTTGAAGATGCTAGCTAGATTAAGTTGCTGTTGTTCAGGCATATTAATACATAGTAAACTGCTTTTCTGGAAGTTGATACAGAGGCCTGAGGATAGTTCATATAGGCGAAGGATAGCCTTCATAGCAACAACATTTGTCAACGAGCTGGCCCCAAAGAATAGCGTATCGTCTGCATAAAGAGAGTGCGTGTAATCCTTGGTGCCACACCAAATACCCGTTAGTTTCTCTCGAGCACTCGCACTTTTAATCAACAGATTTAGACCTTCAGTAGCAATAACGAATAAGAACGGGGACAGAGGATCACCCTGGCGCAGTCCTCTTCTAAGATCAAAGATGCCTGAAGGGGAGCCATTAATCAACACACTTCCTGATGCGGTAGATATACAAGATCGGATCCATTCGATCCATTTATCACAAAATCCCAACTTCTTCATATGGCATAAGAAGTTCCAGTTAATCGAATCGAAGGCCTTTGCAAAGTTGACCTTCAGGAACACCGCCTTCTCCTTAGAGGAAAGTGCATGGTGTAATAGTTCATTAGCTAGAAGAATGCCATCCTGAATTTGTCTTCCTTTTATGAAGGCCAGTTGCTCCGGGGAGATAAGTTTATCAATCACTTTCCGCAGCCGATTTGCTAATAGTTTAGCCAATAGTTTATATGCACTGCTGTCAGAGAGAGAGACCGATAATGAGAAAGATCTTATGGAGAGAGCACTTTTGGTGTCAGCACTATAAAGGTAGAATTCAAGGGTCTGAACATAGTGCCAGTTTTATAGAACACCTGTAAGAAGGCGATATATTTTTCCTTTACTGTTTTCCAATTTACTTTGAGGAAATTGAAAGATATGCCGTCCGGACCCGGGCTTTTATTCTCGGAGCAAGACCATAATGTAGAGAATATCTCTTCCTTAGAAAAGTACGCCGTAAGCATCAAGTTGTCTGCTTCCGAAAGCATGTTTGTACTTGGCAAATCAATTAGAGGACGAGGGAAGTCCTGCTCATGGAAATGGTTAGCGAAATATGAATTGATACCAAGTTTTACCTCCCGGACGTCCGAGGTCCATATTCCGTTCAGGTAAAGGCCGTTGATTGAATTGCGATATCTCCCACGCCTCACCGTCGCATGAAAGAAGGATGTATTACCATAACCCTCCGTTATCCATGTTGCACGGGACTTTTGGCTAAACAAGGATGCTTGCCATTTCTTTGCAATCTTTAGTTCTTGGGTAGCACTGAACCGAAGGCCCTTTCCCACCTCCGTGAGGGCTCACGATTCACTTACAACATCAAATCCATTTAGTTGCTCTTGGAGAGCCTCAATGTTTCGGTCCACATGACCAAAGATGTCCCGGTTCCATACCTGCAGATTAGTACGCATTTGTTTGATAGAAGAATGTAAGATGCTGCTATGTGTACCTTGGAAGTTCATGGCCAACCAACTTTCCTTCACGAAACGTCTGAAATCTGGATGTGAGTTCCAGCAGTTTAATGTGTGGAAAGGTTTAGGCCCCCAATTGGACACAACCGAATGGAGAAGGATGGGACGATGATCGGCGATATTTCTTTCCAACGTCGACTGTACTAGATTAGGCCATAAGGTAATCCATCTGCCCGATAGTAAGAAACGGTCCAAACGGCTAGCTCGAGTACCTCTGCCATCGAGCCAAGTGAATTGAAATCTTAGGAGAGGTAAGTCAACTAGATTGTTGTCCAGAATGAATTGAGAGAATGCCTGCATTTTCGGTGTTGCATTGCCTATAAAATTCATTCTTTCTGCCGGAGTTTTCACCCTGTTGAAGTCTCCTACTAGACAGTAGGTTGTACTCAGATCATTCTGCATAATAGAAGACAAATCACGCCACAAGATTTTGCTCGCCGCATAGTCCCCAGATCTTGCATAAATATTTATGATGGGCACCGCTTCATTGGTAGGGATCCAGATTCCTTCAGTGATAAGAAGATTATTTTGAGAGTGGTTTGCGTAATAGAGAGCATCGCCGTGCTCCAGATTGTGAGTAGTCCTCCGGAGGAGTTTCGGCTCAGGCTAACCGCCCATGAGAATTCAAAATGTTTCCATATCCTGCTGACCCAGAAGTGATCAAGGGATACTCTTTTGGTCTCCTGAAGACATAGGACATTTATATTGTTCTTTCCTGATAACTTGGATATTGTACTGATCTTGCCTGGGGTGTTGAGTCCACATACATTGATAGAAAGGATGTGTATTACTCAGCTAGAATACTTTCATTGTCCGTTTCCGCTTGTTGGTCTTCCATCCGATCCGCCTGTTCCAGTTCTTGCAGGCGGAGTTTGGTCTGCTCTATTGACTCCATCGCTTGCAAGCCTATTTCCTCCCCCAAGGACCAAATGTAATCTGCAGTAGCTATGTCCTGCTCTTTGATCCAGCGCGCGGTACACCCGACGGTCTAGAGGGACCAACAGGTTGAGCATGGGAAGTTCCTTGAGTACTCTCCTTACGTTTACGGGGATTGTTGGACTCCACCTGCTGGATTAGCTCCTTTACATTGGGCAAAGATTTAGATGAAGCCGGATCAATATCCATATTCCACGTAGATTTTCTGTCCAGAGCTGGGTTGTGCGTAACATTCTTTAGAGTCGAAGAATCAGGGGGAAGCTCTGGCTTAGATGGCGGAGAGGAGTCCTGAGGTATTTCCAGGATTGGCAGGGCTATGAAGTTAACTGTGGAGGTAGCAGAGTCCCGAGGGACACGCAATGACGACGCATTGGCCAGAATTTCCTCACAAGGTAGATCAGCAGTCGTTCTGATTGAGATCGGAGACGGACCAGTAGGAGTTGCATCATTAACTTCCGGGGCAGCACTGTGCTTTTGTTGATCTGCCTTAGGTTTCCAGATATTTGTTGGCAGATTGGCCCCTTGATGTCGTTTGACTACCACACTGCGTTTAAGTTCAGGGAAATCAGATGATACACTTGAATAGAAGGGGAATGAACCCTGATTGTCAGTAGGATTTCCTGTACGAGCATAATGGCGTTCTTCATTGACATGAACCCGGAACCATTCCTCACCGAGCACTAGTTTAATATGTGAATCAATGACAGTCTTTTCCTTTAATCTGATGAGTACCCGGGCGAACAGTAGATTTGAGCGAGTTTGGGTAGCTTTGTCAAGCCTAACGAATTTGCCCAGTGATTCGGCCACTTGTTTGAAGACAGATGGATGCCAACCATGTAACGGGGTTCCTCTGATTTGAATCCATACCAATCGGTTGTTATCGTATCCACCATGGCGCCAAGTTCTAGCAGAGAGCAACCCCAACTTTGATATTATCTCTGGCTCCTCGCATAACCGATTCTGTAAATCGGCATTTGGGTAAGTCAGCAGCAACTCACCTCCTTCAACCAAGGTTACTGAACCTCTGTCCAGCTTAAGTTCAGTCAGCAAAGGCCTAATGGAATCTAGCGTGGTTCCAACTCATGGATTAGCCAGTACACTATTAACTAGCCACTCAGTGTGATCCAGAGGGGGTTCAATGTGGACAGTCTTACATCCCTCCATTTGATCACCCTCAATTTCCAGTGGGTTCATGCGAGTCGGAACATTCTTGTCTTGGTTCTGGGCAGTAGGCCTAGCAGGAGCCGAGGCCGGATATAGATGGAGGCACATACTTAACTGATAGCTTATGGGTTCCCATCCAGATTCCGCTTAAATCTCGTTCCAGAAGGAGCGGATCACAGACACGAGCATATCTTACAAAGCCGTAGATACGTTGGTTCAATTTCGGTTTAGGTATGAAGGTGTCTTCTAGTTTTCCATAACCTGAGAAAGTTGCACGCAGATCTGCAGTAGAGGCTTGGGGAGGGAGGTTAGACACAAGGTAAGATGAGTATTTTGTTGAAGACTTACAATATGAGGCAGAAGAGGGGGGCGTATTGGCATTGTCGCAGATCCACACCTCTTTTTGGAGATTTCCTCCCACTGGCCTTCGGATTGTGAACTGTCCGGGATACTTTGCAATGGAGCCGGAGGGATATCAGAGTCCATAATAGCCTTGCCTTTATCCTGTGGCTGAGGATCGGATTTTTGCTGCGAAGAGCCAGAATCATGCCCGTGTGGAATAGCAGCAGCGTATACCGAATCGGGGGCCATAACCTGTTCCTCATGTATGGTATCTGTACTCAATTTTTTCACCGGAGCACCTGATTCGTTCTCAGTTTTGGGCATCTGGGGAGGATACATATCAGATATTTTCAATATATCAGTAGTAGTATCGACAACCAATGGAGAATTGGCGAACTCCAGACAGGTTCTTTGTGTTTTCACAGTAACGGTATCTTCATTGTTTTCAACGATCGAACCTCCATTCGTATCCTTCATTGCCAGAGTAGGGTCCACTGTCACCGATTTCTTTGAAGTTTGTTTTTTCACGCGATATCATGCGCTTCCACTCGGTCTTCTTAGAGGACGTGAATCCATTGAACCCAGACATATCTTCTGTCTTCTCGAAAGGATTTTCAACCGATAGAGACACCCTGTATTTGTCTGACTTGATTTTTGCCGTCGTAACGGCTATATTTTCGTCAGATTCTTCCATAGCGTCAACCCAGAAAGAGGAGAAGAGTCCTTTTCCTTTCGATTTTTGTTTACATTCAGTGTTGCCCAGTGTGCCGCCTTCAATATCAGACGCGATTCGGGCTTTCGGTTGAGGTTCAGGCGGTTGCAGGTCATGATTTCCGCCGCTCTAATCGCCCTTGCTGGCCGAGAGAGTATTTTTCAACGGTCTGATTTTTCGGCACAGATCACCCTTGTTAGTGTCGCCCAGTTCGTCGCCATCCACATGGAGATTAGATTCAGCAGGTATCTGCGCATTTTGGGCTTCCGGACGACGCTCAGATGGATGTAGAACGCTAGTAGACGGTGGAGTGAGATTTCCTCCGACCAGTTCTCCTTGCTTAGCCGAGAGAGTTTTCCCCAACGGTCGGATCATAATTTGCTTACTAAACCAAACCAAACCAAACATACCCAGTATATCCCGCTTTTCGGCAGGGTCTGGGGAGGGTGGGATGTACTCAGTCATACCCTGACCTCTATAAAGAGATCAAGAGACTGTTTCCTTGGAGACCCTCGGCTCTTCGAACACACACACACAACAACAACAAAAAAAAAAGTGAAAGAGTGAGATGAGTCGCGGACCGCCAACCCATTAGCAATGAAACACCACTGCAAAAACCTGATGAGTCTCCGAGGGGATATTGATACACAATAAACTGCTTTTTTGAAGTTAATAGAGAGGTCAGATACAAGCTTATAAACTCAGAGAATGCCTTTCATAACCCAAACATTTGTCATATCACCCTCCCGAAGAACAGTGTGTCATTAGCAAATAGAGAATGTGTGAACATCGTGGTACCACACTTAATACCTCTCAGGAGGCTGCCAGTCGCGGCTTGCTTCAGTAACATATTGAGACCCTCCGTGGAAATTACAAACAAAAGGGGTGATAAGGGATCTCCCTGTCGCAAGCCTCACTCGAAGTTGAAAATGCCAGTAGATGCACCATTAACAATTACTGAACCGTTAGCAGATGTTAAACAAGCATGAATCCATCCTATCCACTGCTCACAAAAACCCATCTTCCGTAACATATGGAAAAGGAAACACCAGTTCACTGAATCGAATGCCTTAGCAAAATTGACCTTTAAAAATAAGCAGGAACATCACGGGTTTGCACATAATGAAGTAGTTCCCTAGCAAGTAAGATACCATCTTGAATTTGTCGACCATGTATGAAGGCTAATTGTTGAGGGGAAATAAGCTTATCTATGACTCGACGCAACCTATTCGCAATAGTTTTGACAGCAATTTATAAGCACATCCAATCAGTGAGATCGGGCAATATTGACTAAGTTCCGATGGAGAAAGAACTTTGGCTGCCAGCACAATAGAAGTAGCATTAAGTCCTCTCTTGATGGTGGCTAATAAAATTCCAACAAGAAAGCAATGAAATCCAGTTTAATCGTTTCCCAATGTGTTTTTATAAAATGAAAATTTAGTCCATCTGGACCAGGGATCTTCTTGCTGGAACATAAATGCAGTGTAGAGAATATTTCATCTTCAGTGAAAACCGAAATCAACATCTGGTTATCCTCAGTCGATAACCTTTTGTCACACAATAGATCCAGGTGGGGCGGTTTAGATCCTGCTCCTTGAAATGTGATTCAAAATATGACATTATCCCCTTTTTAACTTCTGGGATCAACTCTGTCCATACTCCCTCAAAACACATTCCTTGGATAGAATACTGATGTCGTTGTTTACGTATGCAAGCATTGAAATAGGCAGTGTTCCATCTCCCTCACAGATTTGCTTCCGACGTGCCTTTTGATATAATATAGCTGCACGGCGCTGCTGGGATATTTTCAATTGGCTCAAGAGCAACCGCCTAGAGCCCACTTCAGACGCAAGTAAAGGTCGATGTTCCCCCTCACTTTCGTACCAGCTCAATTTCCGGCCAAGCTTCTCAATGTTCCGATCAGCCATGCCAAAAACATTGGGATTCCAAGCTTGAGTTCATGTCGAATATGTTTAATCCGACAATGTAATATGGAAGCACACGTACCTGATGTGATATGCGCATGCCAAGTCTCAGCCACAAACTTTCTATAATCCGGGTGTGAATCACAACAATATCGGGACATAAAACCTTTCGATCCCCAATTTTTGGGGGGAGTATATAGTAAAATGGGCCGATGATCAGCAATGCTCCATTCCGAAGCGACCTCTACTAGATTCGGCCATTTCTCAATCCACCTTTCCGAAATCAAAAAATGGTCAATTCGACTAGCACTAGTGCCACGACCATTGAGCCAAGTGTAAGTAAAGCATTGTAGAGGGAGGTCCACTAGATCATTATCAAGAATAAAGTCATTAAAGTCCATCATGTCAGGCGTGGCTTGTGTCCCACCGTTCATACGTTCCTCGTGTGCATGCACCGTATTAAAATCGTCAGCCACACATACAGCAACCTCTTGCGCACAACACAATACTTCCGAGATCCGATACCATAATTCACGTTTCGCAGCAAAGTCACACTTGGTGCATAAATATTAATAATGATAAGTTTCTCACAAGTTGCTCGACATTTCCCTTCAACAATAAGCAAGTTAGTCGAGGACGACACAGATTCCATAATAAAAGTAGAAGGAGAAAGTAGTCCTCCTGCACTGCCTGTAGATGGGCTAGTTGCTCATTCAAAGTCATTATGATGCCAAAGATGTTTCAGCATAAAATGATCAAGCACTTCCTATGTAGTCTCTTGTGAACAGAGCAATCAATAGAGTTAGTCCAAATTAAAGATCTTATCGCCCCCATACGGCCTGGGACACTTAGGCCACAAACATTGATTGACATAATCTTCATATAACAATATTAGAATTCACTCCATCTGCCACTGCATTTGGATCATTTGCTGCATCACGGTCCTCCATAAGAACAAGACACCGAATCATCTCCGTATCCGATTCTGCGCTACTCACACTAATGGATTTCCCCAGCTCCCAAATAAACTCCGCCTCAGCCACCTTGGGAGAGATAACAGTTTCATCATATGCCGCCATATGCTCAGTATCATATGTATTTCGGTGGATCTTCAGTGCATGCGGGGATGAGGGTTGTGGCTTGTGTTCCTCCGGTGTTTGTGGGACGATAGATTGTCGTTTATGCCTCAGCTTTGATGCCTTAAAAATATAAGGATCTAGACCAAATGGATCCGGGTTAAGAGGATTCAAGAAGTCCAGCAGATTACCTTCAGCGAAACTGCATGAAACTGTCCCGGCCGCTGCAGCAGTGGCCATGGGTGCAGAGGGGTCTGATATCACATCTTGTCTTGCCGTTTCAACCTCACTAGTGGACATGGTATGGTTATACATGTCACTGGACATACCTTCTCCCATATTAACATATTGCGGCAGCGCGACATGGTTGACAAAGGAATTCTCCTGTGGCTTCTTAACCTCGATGTTGCTAGAAATGGGCGGCATCAAGGGACGAACAGCAGGCTCCCAGCCACGTCTCCTAGTCGTCGTTTCTTCCAATACAGAGATAGAGAACCATTCATCAGCAAGAACAATCTTCAATGCCTCATCAACACGACTCTTCGAACTTACTCTCAAAGCATATGCGCGACAGTCATCGAAATTGTCTGATGTGTTAGTATCCAACTGACAAATTATCCAAAATTCTGCGCAACTTCTTTGAAAAAATATTTGTACCAACAGTGGAGTGGCGTACCACGCACCTGAAGCCACACAGTACGGATGCCATCAGTCCGACGACGACCCCACACTCGAGCCCCCATCAAACCAATCCTCACTCTAAAATCACTATCCTCATCCAATCTCAATATCAAGTCATTTGATGGATAGGATATAAGCACTTCCCCACCTTCAAGTCGAATTCCCCAACCCGCCACCAATCCTATCTCCTTCAAATGGGACATGACTTCCGAAAACTCCAATCCAAGCGATACACTGCCAATGATGCAATTTTCAAGCCATTTTGCTTGACTTGGGTCAGGAGTAAAAGCTATCTCTTTTACTTTAGTTTGAACTTCCTCTGCCAAGGGCAGAAGCTAGTTGTGCACGGTTCTCCAGTCGGACGAAGATCTTGTTTGCTCCCATCCATATACCAGACAAACTGAACACTAATTTCTTAATATCCATACCCGGTGCATAACATACAAAACCAAAGCGACTGCCTGATTACTTTTGATGACTGGGGATGAATGCATCACGTAGATCTCCAAATGCCATTAATATCCTACGAAGGTCCAATTCAGAGCATGATGGGGGCAAATTTGACTCAAAGAAAGAAATTGTTTCAGCTCGCAACCGTTTTATATGGGCCGGAAGGGGTTGCTTAGTCTGAGTATCATCCGACAGGTCAACTGTTTGAGGCCGGCGTCGACGGCGTGGCTGTTCCCATATACCCTCTTCATCCTTTCCATCAACCACATCAGCAGTCTTCAACACCTCCTCCACTGCTAATCTCTCATCTGTCTCTGGAAATTGCAAGGAAGGCCTATTCTCATTTTCAACCGCAGAAGGCAAGTTATTGTTCAAATTGATTTCCCCTGAATGATCATTTAATTCCACATTAGAAACACCCAACTTCCCAATCAACACATTTGTTGATTTTCTAGATGCTTCCCCCGAGTCATTCACGAGACCCCTGCTCACCGGTGCGCCGTTGGCACACTCTTCTCGCAGCACCCCAGTTTCCTCCACATCTGGGAGAACCGGTTGCCATAATTTTTTAGGGACAAAGGTTCCGAAGATCCCTGGACTTCCTCCACCATCCCCCGAATCACGTTGCCGTGGCGCCGTTCTGCACAAGCCCACGATTTCCTCTGCCACACACCAATTTTCACCAGTCCCGCCTCCGGTCACAGCCTCTACACAGACGTTGCTATCCCCCACCCCATCCGCAACAAACTGTGAAGATTGCAGACCACGCCATCGCAATCCGTACACCAAAGATCCAGAGCTCGCCACCTTCGGCCCAATACATCCGTCGCCAAGGTCGCCGGATCATTTTTTCGGATTTCACCCTTTCATCTGCATTGTCCCTTTTCTTTTTTCATGCAAAGTATGGGAGTTCAATTTTCCACCCTTTAATACAACATCTTCATGTTTCAATCAA
>JAOWBN010019743.1:0-22335 GCA_028565015.1 Pinguicula moranensis
TTCGGGAGTCCACCTAAAGACCCTCATCGGGCAACCACTAATATTCCACTGCTCTCTTAACCATAACCGGTTGCGGTCTTCTTCACAGTTAAATCTAAGCAATATATGCTTTTGGTCTAATAAACCTACTGAGAAATCGGATTTCATACCTAGTGTTGTGAGCACTCGCCGGATTTCTTTAATCAGTGGGCGTCCATGTGAAAACTTACCTACTAGGGCCAATTTGAAAGGCTCATTCAGGCCGTTCAACTCCTCTTCGGAGAAAGTGACCGACGGCTCCCCTTTCCATAGCCCTGGCTCTTTCAACGGAATCGTCTCCTCGGTCGGAGTTGGATTCTGTCGCAGGATTGAAGCAAAAGATTTAATCATCGGGTCCGGCGGTTTGTTCTTGGTGGGTCTCTCCACCAGAAGCGGCCAAGCCGCGGCCAAATCGGCCATCTATGGCCGGCGGACTTGGTTCCGGCGGATTAGGTTTAGCAGATTCAAAGAACGTTCGAGAGAGATTTTTCGAGAGTCGTGCGATATATTATTATTACAGGTTTTTATCATTTCTCACAGGTTTTATAAATTTTTCATTGTTTTTCTTTTCATTTTGCAGATTTTTTCATTTTTCTTTTCATTTTACAATTTTTTTTGTAAATATGTCTAATTGAATTAATTATGATACTTGATTTTTTTATTACATAATATTAAGAATTTTAATTAGAGTATGATTCTACTACCTAATTAGATTTAGGGTCAATTATGTAATTATACGTTAATTTCTAAACCCTAATTCCTCCTTATAAATAGGACGTTGAGTACGCTTATTTACTTATTACACAACTCTGGCCTGCTCGGGTTCGTGATATAATCAAACGAAATATTTCGGTCTTATACGCTTTCGCATTAAAGATATGATTTGTTCGTATTTAGTTTAACTATTAGATTCGTTCTAATTGGGTCTATAGTGATATCGGAGCCAGGTTCCGGATTTGATTATGTTCATTTTGTTTTATGTTTAATCCCATAACTAATCCAATCTGTTCGTTATCTATTGATATTTCTTATTTACAAATATCACGTGAAGCACATTTGTTAAAACAACATTACAAATTATCAATTCACGTGATTATGTAAGAAGTAGGGAGTACACGTGAATTATTTGTTAAAACAACATTGTTGGAAAATTAGATCCGTTCTAATTTTTCACAATAGCTATGTGCTATTGATATTTGGAATTATCCTAACATGCTATGTGCTATCAATTAGAAATCATCCTAATCTATGTGATTAGGATACAAATTTGATTAGGATATGACATTAATTTAAAAACATTTAATTGTTTATCAATTATAGTTAGTTTTTTTGTGTTAAATTAATTAATTTAGTATGACACTAAATGCAACTAAATTTTAATTCTTAGCATGCATAATTAGAAATTATTTATTTTTGCTAAGTGCAATTGATTTTTTTTAATTCTTAGCATACATTATTAAGATTTAATTTAAAGATATGTTCTTAATTTCGAGCATGTATTATTAATTATTGATTAAAATTTCGTAAATGAATTTAAAAAATATAAGTATGTCTATATTTATTTAATTCCATTTATGTGGTAAATTAGTTATCTAGTATGCATGATTAGAAATTATCTATTTTTATTTTCTAAGTGCAATTAATTTTTTTTTAATTCTTAGCATACATGATTAAGAGTTAAATTTATTTTGCTTAGTGCAATTCAATTCTCAGTATACATGATTAAGAATAATATGCTAAGTGCAATTTTAATTCTAAGCATACTTATGTGAACTAGGAATTAATTTTATTAGAGAATATGTTTCAAACTAATAAAATTAATGAACAAATAATAATTAAATGGTGGTAATCAAAATCATAGCACCATCATTATTTTGATATTCAAAAGAAATCCGCATTAATCGTGCTCGTGAGGGTTTGTCTAGAGCTGGTTGTTAAGTGAGACCCTTGTGACTCCACCAGACATTTGGATCCTTCACGAGGAATGGTAGCACTATCTAGGAAGTTGATCACCGGAAGTATAGTACGAGATTGACTACTTGGGTGCTTACCGAATCGGTTAAAGATCCCAATCTGAGCTGATTCAGATTCTTTTGAAAGCTTCTAAATTTTTTCTTTAACTATGTGTTAAAAGAAAATCAAATTATTATACGTTAACAATTTATTTGTGCCCATTATTTTGGCTAGAGCTAATAAAATTAAACCAAAAATGCTCTACAACAAAAAATTAGCGAATTGTTACAAACAATTACATGTGCCAATCTGTATGATTGCATGTATTACTATGTGTATTTGCCTGAATTTGTTTCAATATGTCTAAGTTAGATTTTCCTATAAATTTTTTGGTTATGAAGGATGTGATGATTATGAGACTATCGAAAATCTTCATAGAAAATCTAATTTTAAATTTGTGTCTAATGTCCTTCTTAAAATATACTTGCAGAAATGACACCCCATAGTATGATAAACGAGCTCTCTTCCATTGATAAGTTAACTAGATTGAACTATGATATCTAGTCCAGTAAGATTCAGTATCTCCGACACGAGAAAGACGTTCTTAAGCATATAACCACGGAAGAACTAGCAAAAATCTTACAAACTTATGAAGAATGGGCCAAGAAGGATCGTAGTGCATGCTATGTTATGTTGTACTGCATGCATGACGACCTGATTGGTACGTACGATATAGAGCCCACGACCAAGTTCATATGGAACAAATTAAAGGAGAAAAACGGCCAAACATCAATTAAAAGGTTTGTGCCTTGCGCCTAAATTGGATTCAGTACAATATTGATTCGAGTCAACCTGTACTTGAATACCTCCACATCATGAGTACCATGCTTCACGATCTCAAGGCTGGCGGGATCGATATTTCTGAGTTCGAACAGGTAAATAATGTGATATGTTCACTGCCTGATAAAAGGGAACACAAACGTTGGACTCCCTTCAAAACTTTTATGAATCATGACTTGAATATCAAGACATTTGCTGACATATCCAAGTATCTCAAGCTTGAAGACGAGAGCATGTGAGCTTCCGTACCCCCTGCCAAAGTTCATGCTATTCATGGAAAAAACCCTAAGGGAAACAATAAATTTGGTAAGTCAGCAAACATGACTCAGAAATCTGTTTAAAGAAAGAAAATTACTAAACAGCCCAAGGCTAACGACCCCAAGAATATGGCACGTGTGAAGTACTATAATTGTGGAAAGAAAGAATATTACTCTCAGGACTGTTACGAACCTAAAAAGGTACATTACTCTCCAAATAACCCCAAATTATGGGTTTGCTCCCATGCATTAGTTGCTAACTCCTTTCCTAAATGGATTGTTGATTTAGGAGTGTCCCAGCACCAAGTGAATGACCGTGCTGGATTTGTCGAGCTTCATCGTTATGGCGCTAGAACACAAAGCATAAAAATGGGGAACGGCAGTGAAGACGATGTCATCGATATTAGCACCTACCAGCTCCAGCTTCGTATCAGGAACACATTGTTGTTATACGACACAGTCTATGTGCCGAGAGGCTATTGTTGTTTAGTTTCTGTTGTTTTTTTGCTACAATTAGATTTTTCATTTAATTTTCATCCTATTGGATTGAAAATTGAGTACAGTGATGATGTGTTTGGTCACGGCTCATACAAACATGGTTTTTTTTAAATTTGGATGATATTTATAATGATTCAATTAATTCATCCCTTGCCTTAGTTTCCAACAATGACATAACTTCTGAATCTGTTAAATGTCTTGCTAGACTTGGTCACATTGGTCAAGATAGGTTAAACAGATTTGCTAAGTGCAGTCTATTAAACCAACTCACTAAGGCTAAGTTGCATATGTGTAAACCTTGCTTAGTTGGCAAGGCTAGCAAGAAACCTTTTGATAAGGCTTCTCGAGCCTCAGGTCCATTAGAATTAATCCATTCCAATATTTTGCGAACCCATGAGCGTTAAAGCACGCCATGGGGCTTGATATTTCATCACCTTCATAGACGAGTACACACGTTTTGGACGCGTGTATCTATTGTCTTATCGACACAAAGCACTTGATGTGTTCAGAAGCTACATAGCAGAACTAGAGAACCAGTTGGATAAAAGAGTTAAGATTCTTTAAACCGACCACGGTCGCGAATACATTTTTGATCTGTTCAAAGGGTATTACGATGAAAAGGGCATAGTAAGACAACTTACAATTCTTTATACCCCGCAGCAAAATGGTGTTGCATAATGTAGGATTCCTACCTTATTTGATATGGTTAGGTTTATGATGGCGCACGCTAACCTATCCATTAACTTTTGGGGAGATGCATTGCTCACGGCAACATATATCCTCAATAGAGTACCAAGTAAGAGTATGCCCACCACTCCATATGAGTTATGTAATGGAAGAAAGCTAATTTTGGCCCATATGCGACCATGGGTTTTAGTGGGCTATGTGTACAACCCAACCAATCAACATGGAGAACTTGGTCTAAGATCAACCAAGAGGGTGTTTATTCGATACCCCGAACATTCAAAAGGATACGTAATGTTTGGTGAACACATGAATGGGAGCATGAGTGAAATCGATAGTCGCATTGTCAAATTCCTAGAAGATCAGTTTCCAACTATCCGAGAAATAAAACAGGATGGTCAATTGTATGAGTTGCAACATGACTCGTCACTATCTCTTGGTGTATATGTTTCACCAAACCACCCAGAATAGTGCAATCCCACTTATTCGAGGCGGGAACTTGCCACATGAAAGCCAACATAAAATAGAGGTAAGTCTTCCACACTTCATGCCTAACGAAAATGAGGGTCAACACAAAAGAGAGGTAATTCCTAAACATTTCATGCCTAGAAACGAGATTAGTTCTCAAAATCTATGCAATGACGATGTGATAACTAGTCCCATGAACCATAAGATTAGTGGGAGCGGCTCTTCTCTCACCGTCAGCCCCATGAGCCAAAGGGCTAGTGGGAGCAGACCCCCAACCAGGTAAGTAGAAGATCCTGTTATCTGAAAGAGTGAACGTGGAAGAATTCATCGATGGTACTTTCAAATCGAGGAAAATGTATTTTTTTGCGCTCCTTTGGAAGTACAAGATCCCACATCATATCAAGGTTAAGCGCGTGCAGATGGATCAATCAAAAAGTTCAAAACCCGACTCGTAGCAAAAGTTTTTACCCAGATCAAGGGTATAGACTATGAATGGACATTTTCTCCTGTGGTGAGAATTGCCTCTATTCGCCTACTTCTAGCCTTGGTTTCCCATTTGGATCTTAAACTATTCCAAATGGACGTAAAGACTGCATTCCTCAATGGAATACTTGAGGAAGAGATCTACACGGATCAACCTGTTGGGTTCGTCTCAGCAGGTCAAGATGACAAGGTATGTCGTCTTAAAATATCTATATATGGACTTAAACAGTCTTCCAGATTATAGTAATTCATATTTCATGAGGTCATTACTTCGTGTGGTTTCACCATGATAGATGAAGATCACTGTATGTATGTCCTAAAGATAAAGGAAGGAATCATGTTTCTCTTCTTATATGTCGACGACATACTACTGGCTGAAAACATCATGGGAATGATCAACGTCACCAAACAGTGGCTATCTTCCGTCTTCGAGATGAAGGACATGGCGAAGCTGAGTATGCCCAGACATGGAAATATGCAAAAATCGTTCTAAGAGAATGATGGGCTTGTCCCAACAGGCATACATAAACAAAATTTTAGAGCGATTCAGGATGCATTACTCTAAATCCGTTAACACCCCTATTGATAATGGTCTAACACTAAGCCTCAACCAATGTCAAAAAACAGATAAAGAAAAGGAAGAAATGAGCAATATTCTCTATGCAAGTGCTATAGGGAGTTTGATGTACGCCATGTTATGTATACGGTCAGACATCTGCTTCACGGTTGGATTGGTGAGGCATTACCAAAGCAACTTGGGGCCCTCTTATTGGCAAGCAGTCAAGAGGATCTTTCATTACCTTCGCGGAAGGGCCGATCTACTCCTATGTTATGAAGGGAGAGACCTGCGTCTAAGAGGATACACGGATGCCGATTTGGGAGGTGATTTGGACGAATCCAAGTCAACCTCAGGATATGCGTTCATCCTTGGTAGAGGAGCTATATCTCGGTATAGCAAGAAGCAAGACTGCATTACTTTGTCAACTATGAAAGTGGAATATGTCACATGCAGCGTAGCAGTGCTTTCTACAATACCTCAATTTGACGTCGGGGATCGATGAACCTATAGAGCTAAATTGCGACAATACAGCAGCAATTGAATTTGCTAAGGATTCAAAGTTCATAGAAAGACAAAGTACATCCAAAGAAGATATCATTTTGTTCAGGACGCTATCAACAAAGCAGATATCAACATCAAGTATATTTTTATTGACAAGATGATTGCCGATCCGATGACCAAACCCATTCCTAGAAATGTGTTTAGAGCCCATGTTTTATGTCTAGGATTACATAGGGTTTGATCACATCTTGTAAATGATAAGAACATATTTTTGTAACAATTGATTATGAAATGAAATTGATGTTTTCATTTCATTTAAGCAATACTCTCATGTATGCAATCAATTAATAAGGCACGATAAATATCACAAAAAGCTTAATGATTGGCCTTATCACACGAGAAATCGCCCTTATGCTTGTGTAACATGAAGGATAAGACTAATAAATGTTGTCGACAGTCTCTTCAATAGGTCTGAAATGAGATTCTAAGTGAATCGAATGTGAAATATCTGGGATTTCACATTAAAACAATAATGTAGAATTTAGAAGATAAAGACTAAGTGTATTTATCAACGGCTATGATTTGAATGGCATAAGTAAGTGACATACCCACCTAAGTGGGAGTCATGCCATGACACACATATCATATTGTGTGTGCTGTAGAATGACCATTGTGAAAATAATAAAAGAATCCCCTGATTGTCATTGTGTGATCACATGGATATACGTTTGTCCACTTAAATGTTACTCTTTGACTTAGAGCTATGACTTGAAGTCGAGGCTTGATGATGCTACATTAGTATGTCATCCAAGGGCTAGGATCTATATAGTCCAGGGTACCATGCTAGGAAAGCATTCGGGTTGATACGAATGGTCATTAGTGTCTAAGGAACAATCTGTCTAGTTTTACCATATTTGTCATGACGGTTACATTAAGTATGTAACCAAATATTGTACAGCTTAAAGGGATACATAGTTATCGGTGATGCGAAGAGAATTTTGGGTTTCATCGCTTTGAAAGTGTCATATTGGTTAGATGATAACTTAATATGACACTACTAGTACTTTATGGCCGCACAACTCATTTCTCGTATGATGCGTTAAGAGATTTTGAAAATTGTATTTTGTAATACGGCTTATGTAGCCGAGTGGGAGCTGTTAGATAAAATATGTAAATATGTCTAATTGAATTAATTATGGTAATTGATTTGTTTATTACCTAATATTAAGAATTCTAATTAGATCAAGATTCTGCTACCTAATTAGATTTAAGGTCAATTATGTAATTATACGTTAATTACTAAACCCTAATTCCTCCCTATAAATAGAGCATTTAGTACGTCTATTTACTTACTACACAATTTTTATTCTCATGTGTTGAGACCCAAAAATATATATACAATTTCTCTCGAATTGATGCCTTATCATCTGTGAAGGTGGAGATCTGAGTTTGTAGATTACAAGGAGACTCTATTAGACTCATGTTCGTGTTCGTGATATTATCAACCGGAATATTACGGTTCTATACGCTTCCGCATTAAATGTATGATTCGTTCGTATTTAGTTTAACTATTAGATTCGTTGTAATTAGGTCTATATTCACAAACAGTAGGAGCGTCGATGTGGCATACGAGAATATTAATGGGCAAAGTGATGATAAAACCTGACAAGACAAAGGTTTACGGAGGCCTATATCATGTTTTGAAATTTATAGATAGTTCATATAGTTAAAGAGGAGTCTAACAAACTCAAATGTTCTGTGAGCATTTTACTTACGGTAATTGTAATCCCGGGAATGGTACTGGTATCAAATGCTACATTTAACGGTAGCAGAAAAAAAAAATAGTGCAAGCTGAATTATGTTTGTGTGCATTTATACTACACCAGTGATTGTGTTTACATACCTAGATTGGATAAACAGTTTACATACCTGATTGTTCCATCTGTAAACGGCAACACAAGAGGAGGCCAGAGTAGGGGATCGTGAAGTGTCAGGCAAACTAGAAGTCTATGGTGAGGGCAAATGATCATGGAAAGAGGAGCACAACAGCGGAAAAAGGAAGGAAATGGGCAAGCATACTCGAAGAATTTCAACTGTCTAGTGTCCCACCTTTTCTTTACCCGTGACCAAGCATACTCTCTCTGGATATTAATATCCCGATGGTTTGGTCTTTTGTACGTGGGCCACTATAGTCCTTCCTCCAATGTCCAAAGCCATATGGGGTGGCTACTAGCTAAATAGGGGGACGCGATTGAAGAAGGTATAAATACACATCTGATATTAGATGTCTGCCCCATAGCCTCGTGAGGATTCACAGTCGGAGATTGGCTACGCCATGCACTCCTCTGTTGCAATCTGCCTCGACGGCTGTTCGCAGCTAGGTTGAGTTTGATGTAACATGGACTTATGTGTCAATTGTGTTAGTGCTGAATTCTTATTTCCTCAAGCCGGCGGCGGCAACTATGGTATCCAATGCTTTAATTTTTATCCGTTGGAGATAGTTTACTGAAAATTTAATTACAAAAGCTTTTGAGTTGGCCAAACAAACAATTGACACATAAGGCCCTGAATGTGTATCTACAATTCAGGTTGGGTCATCAATTACTTCTTGAAAGAATCCAAAAATTCAGGCATGGAAACAAATTATTCGAACAACACAATTATGCGAACAAAGTGAGTTACATGTGTATCTAAGTGAAGGACCCGAACACCCTGACAATCCATGCACCATATTAGACTGGTGGAAAGTGAAACAAAACAAGTTTCCTGTGCTTACAAGATTGGCGAGAGATATCCTAACAATACCAATCTCAACTGTGCCTTCAAAGTCTGTCTTTAGCACAGGTGGACGCATTCTTAGTGTATTTCGAAGTTCACTTGCAACAAGAACTGTAGAGTCTCTTCTATGTGCGCAAGATTTGATGAAAGGAAAAGAAGAAGTACTCTTGCATTGCAATGAAACAAATGGCGTTGAAACATACGAACTCGACACATGTGATATTTTGTTTTTAACTTTCTTAAGTCTTAACATACTAAATTGTATATGTCCTAACTTAATTATGTACTTTCATTTATTTTTGCATCACTAAATCATAATCCGAATACAATGACGAAAGGTATCATAATCATTAATGAAGATGATGCTTCCAATTGAACTTTGATTACGAGCTCCTTTTTGTCATCTTGGATTGTCTTTAAAACCTTGATTATTACTGTTTATGGACAAGTCTGGCAAGCACTATATCACGATTAAGATTAGGAAATTGTCAGACTGAGACTTATGTTTGGCAAAGTAGGTAGTTGATCATTCGACCGGCGAGTTGATTACTTTTGCAACTTTCATTATTACTGTTTGAGTCATTTGATCAGCGAGTTGAATGTTGATTACTTTTGAAACTTTGATTATTACTGTTCGAGTCATTTGATGTTCATACAGGTTTGTGGATTTGGAGTCCAAATTTTGGACAATGAAACAAATTTTACTATATCATAATATAGATTTGTGCAGTTGGTTGAATAACAAAAAAGGATCTAATACAATTTGTAAATCATATTTAAACTTGCAAAATTAAAAACAAAGTTATAACTTCTCTAAAAGCGTTTCTCGGTAAAAGTAGAGAAGTCAAAAATGACCAAATTTCACTTAATCAGAAATGAAAATGGAAATTTCCATTTCCATTTTCGTTCCAAAATTCTTAATTGGAATCGGAAATTTCCATTCCATTTTGGATTTTCAATTTTCGAACTTTGAAAATCGAGTATATCAGAATGGAAATGGAAGAGAATTCTATTTTCGATTTGAGTCTGAATTTCCGAAGAAGCACCTCTAATCATCTTGATTATTTTCCTAATATACTCCGTTGGACTATACATAGTCATAACACTTGGATAACATATTAAAGTAGCATCATAAAGCTTCAAATTCAAGTCATAGTTCTAAGTCAAATAGTAAAAGTGGACAAACGTATGTCCATGTTATCACACAATGACAATAAGGGGATGCTTTTGTCATTTCACATAACGATCAGTTTATGGCGCATACAATATAATGTGTGTCATGGCATGACTTCCACTCACCTGGGCATGTCATTTTCTCGGGCTATGCAATCGTAGTCCCAAATAAACACGCTAAGTATTTACCCTAAATTCTACATTCTGCTTTAAGGTTTTAATGTGAAATACTTGATATTTCACATCCAATTCACTTAGAATCTTATTTTGGACATACTAAAGTGACTATCTTGAATATTAGTCCCATCCTTCATGCTCCATAAGCATAAGGGTGATTACTCGTGTGATTGAGCCAATCCCAAAGGCCCATGCCATTCTCTTGTGCCTAATTTGATTGCATATAAATGATCGATGAAAATAAGGAGAAACATCCACTTTATTTCATAATCATGAAATTTACAAAATTTGTCCTTATTATAGCAATATTGATCCATGATGTCGCTCTATGTAATGTTAGACTCATGATATGAACTCTAAACACATCACTAGGAATTGGTTTGTTCATCGGTTCAACAATCATCTTTTTGGTATAAATATACTTGATAGTGATCTCCCATTTGTTGACAGCATCTCGAACAAAGTGGTAGCGTCTTCGGATGTAGTTTGTCTTTTTTTGGAACCCTGGATCATTAGCAAACTGAATTGTCGCCGCATTGTTGAAGTTCATTTCTATAGGTTCATTAGGCCACAGGATGAGGTCGAGATAGTGTAAAAAACTCTTTAACCATAGTGCCTCTTGCACGGCTATGCTGCATGCGACATACTCTACTTCCTTAGTTGACAAAGCAATGCAATCTTCTTTCTTACTAGATCATTATATGGCTCCTCCACCAAGGATAAAGACATATCTTGAGCTTGATTTGGACTCATCCAAATAACCTCCCCAATCAGCATTCGTAAACCCCTTTGACCTTAGTTTTTTGTTTTTTTAGTTATGCCAAATTCTTGAGGCCCGCCTTTGGTTACTTAGTGATTTTCCTTTTGGGAGCAGATTTTTGAGGAGGATGAGGATGTTGAGGTTTCTTAGATAGATTTCCATAGTTTTTGTTTTTTTAGTTATGCCAAATTTCCATATTGTTTGTTTCTCTTAGGTAGCGTTTGGTAGCCGGTTTATTTTAAACCGGCTACGTGGTTAAAATTTGGTTAAAGTCGGCTTCCATTTTGTAACCTTGTTTGGTATGGCCAACCTGGTTTCGCTAAGCGACAACAGCCTTGTTTGGTGCCGGAATTTACAAATCCGGTTTGTCTAGGTTTATGGATTAAATATGGTTAAATTGTCCAATTACCCAATTACCCCTCTAGATGGCTTTATGAAAATAGCAATGAACAACAATTTTAGGAGTTTTTCTGCCGCAAAAATATCAAACAATAAAAGATGCACATGTTATTGGAATAAAAAAAAAATCAAATAGCATCATCCAACAAAAATACATATCCATCTCCCATACTGTAGTTTGTACAAAATTAGCACCATTGTATAGGAAAATAACGTAGGACAATCTCTACAAACGAAGGCTTCTTCTGTATGAGTTCTTTGATCCAGCTCTTTTTATAATTCTCAGAATCCTGCCAAAAAATGGATTCTCTACTATTTCTCTGGCAGGTGGTCTCCTGATAGGATTAGCATCCACGGGTATGAACTGTTCTTTGAGCTCTCACTGCTTCTGGTATCACACGATAACCTAAATCCAGAGGTGTCTGATGAAGAAATGGATGAACAAGGGCTTGTCCCGCAAGATGATGCAACTCTACACACCACAGAATCCAACAATCTCTTGATCAAACCCGAAGAAACAGCCACGGGGAGTTGCTCTTGGCATTGCCACAAAGCTGCTAAAAGTTCAGACCAACTCCAGTACCGAATCCCTTCATGCAACTTCTCTGTTTTGTCGGACAATTCGTTCATCTCCATACAATATGCTGCACAAGCAATAGCTGAAAAGAAAAATACATAATAATACACCCAAATCACGTTAAAAGAAGAATACACAAAAGGGAACCAGAAATATCAGCAACAATTAGCTGAAAAACTTGTTACTAGAACAGACAAAGGTGATTGATGCAATGATCAAACAGATGCTTTAATGAACTTCCATGAGAGCCCATACGATGGTTTAATAGTCATATGCTGCTGGAAAACTTACAATGTGGCAAGCAAAATTCAAACCCCACCGCAAACGAGAAGAACTGGATTACTGATTCAAGAAGAAAGAGACGCAAACTTTTGGCAAAGGAGAAACGGGTTGGAAGAAAAGAAGAAACTTCACCTTATTCATTGCTGCACAAGCTAATGCGGGTTTCTTGAATGGTGAGAGACGGAACAGGAGTATGTGTGAAGCAACAGTTGTTTGTAAATTAAAGACTTAAAATCCGCATACTATAGAGGCATAAAAGAAAGTGAACTCAGAGGTTGAAATAGAGAGAGAGGTACGACCGAAACACAGGCATCTCATGCCCATCCCACTAATATATATTCTACACTGTGTTTCAATGCAAACCAAAAAACAAATCGAAAAAATTAGTTGGTATCAGCCTAGATTTTTAAAACTCCGAATGAATAATGTGTGCAGATTGACTAATTTTAAGAATCGGGCTTAAACACGAACAACAACTTAAGGGTGAACACAGAAGTACGATTCCTAGAAGATTAAGTAGACCAAAATCATACCTCAACCTGGCAAAAGTTGGGAATTAACGACCGGGAAGGATAACAGCCTTGTTCTAAGAACTGCTTGTAAACATTTATAGGGGAAGGATCCTCAACCTAGCGACTGGGAATTGACGACCGGGAAGGATAACAGCCAGCCATACCATGTGAACGAAAAGAACTACACAGGCAGCTAATAGTCCCAACTAGATGGACCCTATCATTTCTCGCATTCTAGGCGTTCGAAAAATGATATGAGAAGAAGATGGAGAAGAAATTCACGGTGAATAAGATGGAGAAGAAATTCTGCCCTAGGGTTCTTGGGCAATAGCAAAATTTGAGAATGGAGAAAAATGATTTTGGGGCGTGTTTTATACTTGGTCGACTTGTAATTTTTCGGTGGCAAAGGGTTATTTTGATCATTTCATTCCGTCGGTTTTCATTGGTTGGAATTGATTTTTGCAAACCCTCGAATTTTCGAGGGTTTAAAATGTGGAAGTTGACCGATCGTAACCCTGCCCGAGGAGTAAACCTTCGGACAGGGTTAAAAAATCTCGGGGCACCAAACGCGTGTTACAATTGGTTGAACTCGATTTACTGGTGGAAAACCGGCCTAAAGCAGGTACAAACTCGCTACCAAACGCTACCTTAAGGATCATATTTTGATTTATTTAAGATTTTTT
Source organism: Pinguicula moranensis (assembly GCA_028565015.1). Taxonomy (NCBI): domain Eukaryota; kingdom Viridiplantae; phylum Streptophyta; class Magnoliopsida; order Lamiales; family Lentibulariaceae; genus Pinguicula; species Pinguicula moranensis. The sequence continues at coordinate 13,603 of JAOWBN010019743.1, forward strand.
GATAGATTCAATTTTTTTTTAACTATGTATCAAAAAGAAACCAAATTATTATACGTTAACAATTATATATGCTAATTCGTTTTGCTGTAAATGCTCTTAGGTAAAAAAACAAATTGTTACACATAACAATTAGATGTGTCAATATGTTTGGTTGTAAATGCTCCTATGTGTTTTCACCTGAATGTTTTTCATTACGTGAAAATTAGATTTTCTTAAAAGTTTCTGATTATGTAGGACATAATGATTATTAGCATAACAAAATTTTCGTACGTATTACATAATCAAAATTTTTTATAAAAATTTAATTTTAAAAATGTGTTGAATGTCCTTTCTTAAAATATACTTAGAGAAATGGCACTCCCTGGCATGATAAACGAGCTCTCTTCAAGTGATAAGTTCAACGAAATGAACCATGACATCTGGTCCAGGAAGATTCAGTATCTACTGAGAAGAAAAACGTTCTAGAGCACATAACCATGGAAAAACCTGAGAAAACAAATGCTACCTACGCTGCATGGGCCAAAAAAGATCGTAGTGCTCGCTATACTATGTTGTATTGTATGCACGACGACCTGATTAGCGAATACAATGTGCACACCATGGTCAAGGCCATGTGGGATGCTCTCAAGGTGGCATACAGCCAAACTTCAGCTACAAGGCTCCGTACCTTGCATTTGAACTGACTGTAATACAAGATCGATTCGAGTAGACCTGCACTTGAACACCTTCGAATTGTGAGTGCAATGTTGTGCGACCTCAAGGCTGGCAAGATTTATATTTTTGTGTTCGAGCAAGTCAATAATATGATCCGTTCACTATCTGACAAAAGGGAAAACAGATGATGGACTCATTTTAAGACACCTGATGTCTCATGATCTAAATATTAAAACCTTCTCTGATATAGTTAAGCATCTATAGCTTGAGGATGAAAGCTTGCGAGCCTCTGCATCCTCTGCCAAAGTTTATACTACTCACGGGGGAAACCCTAAGAGGAACAAAAAGTTTGGCAAGAAAACGAAGAAAACTCAAAAACCCGCTCCAAAATAATATCACTAATCAGCCCAAGGCTAACGACCCAAATAACATGACACATGTAAAGTGTTACAACTGTGGAAAGAAATGTCACTATTCTCGGGATTGTTCTAAGCCTAAAAAAGTATAATACTCTCCCAGTAACCCCAAAGGATGCATATGCTCCCATGCATTAGTTACTAATTCCTTTCTTAAATGGATTGTTGATTCAGAAATAAAGCCAACACGTAGTGAATGACTGGGATGGATTTATCGAGTTTCGTCGTTGTAGCATCAAAACATGAAGCATTACTTTGGGGAATGACAGTAAAGAGATGTCATTAGTATTGGCACCTACAAACTTTAGCTTCGTAGTGAAAACGCACTGCTGTTACACGATACAATCTGTGTCAGGCATTCGATGTTGTATAGTTTCTGTTGTTTCCTTGTTAAATTTTTGTCCTAGAGGATTAAATATTGAGTAAGGTGACGATGTGTTTGGTCACGGCTCATACAAAAATATTTTTTGCATTATTGATTTGGATGACATTTATGTTAATTTCAGCAGTTTATCCCTTGCCCTAGTTTCTAACATAAATAACACTTTTGAATTTGTTAAGTGACATACTAGACTTGGTCATATTAGCCAAGATAAGTTAATTAGACTTGCTAAGCGCAGTCTATTAAACCAACTCACAAGAGTTAAGTTGCATGTGTGTGAACATTGCTTAGCTGACAAGGCAAGCAAGAAGCCTTTCAATAAGACTTCTAGAGCTTCAAATCTCCTGGGTTTAATCCATTCCGACATTTGCGGACCCATGAATGTGAAAGCATGTCATGGGATTTCTTATTTCATCACGTTCATAGATGACTACTCACGTATCGAACATTAGGGGTGGGCAATCGGGATTACCCGAGGCCCGAAATACTATTAGTTTTATTATTTATTATTATTATTTTTAATTTTTCAGTATTTTTTAGTATTTTTTAATTTTTTTATTATGAATGGGATCGGGTTGTCCCGAAGCCTGATCCCGACCCAATTTTTTTTTGGAATTGAAATCTCAGTCCCGATCCTTACCCGAAATCCTAAAATTTTGTCAAAAATCGGGTCTCGAGTTATCCCGAGGCCCTATGACCGTTTGTCCACCCCTATCGGACATGTGTATTTATTGTCTCATCGTTACGAATCATGTGATGTGTTCAAATGTTACGTAGATGAAGTAGAGAACTAGTTAGAGTGAAAAGTTAAGATATTTTGTACCGACCGCGGTCATGAATACCTTTCTGATATACTCAAAATGTATTGTGATGAAAAAGGCATAGCAAGGCAACATACAATTCTTTATACTCCACAGCAAAATGGTATTGCGGAACGTAGAAATTGTACCTAGCTTGATATGGTTAGGAATATGATGCAAGTCAACCTACCTAATCCACAATAGATTACAAAGCAGTGTGTCCACCACTGTATATGAGTTCTGGAATGGAATGAAGACTATTTTGAACCATATGCGATCATGGGGTTCAACGGGCGATGTGCACTACCCAACCCATCAACATAGCAAACTTGGTCCAAGAACAACCAAAAGGGAATTCATTTGATACCCCGAGCATTCTAAAGGATATGTGATGTTTGGCAAACACCTGAATGGGGGCATCACTGAAATAGACAGTCAAAATATCGAATTTCTAGAGGATCAGTTCTCAACTATCGGTAAAGTAAAGCAGGACGGTCAGTTGTATGAGTTGCAACGAGACTTTCCACTATATCTTGGTGGGGGAGTATGTCTCAACAATTCACCCAGGACAGTACAATCCCACCTCTTCAAGTTGGAAAGTTGCCAAACAATGAGGACCAACACGAAAGAGATGTAAGTACTCAACATTTCATGCCTAGTAACGAGATTGGTTCTCAAAACCTAGACTGTGACAATATGGCTATGAGTCCCACAAACCAGAGGGTTAGTGGAAGTAGATCCTCAACCAGACAAGTACAAGATCCTGAACTCCGAAGGAGTGAACGCGGAAGAATTTCCCGACGATACTTTCAGATCAAGAAAAATATATTATTTTGTGCTCCTTTGGAAATAGAAGAACCCACCTCTTATCATGAGGCTATGGAGTCACCCGATAGAAAAAAATGGCTAAGTGCCATGAGGGATGAGACGGACTCAATGCAAACAAACGAGGTATGGAAACTTGTTGTTCTACCACATTGCCGAAAATAAATTGGATGCAAGTTATTCAAGGTTAAACGCGGTGTGGATGGATCAACCGACAAGTTCAAAGCTCAACTCGTGGCTAAAGATTTTACCCAAATTGAGGGTATTGACTATGAATAGACATTTTCTCCTGTGGTGAGAATTGCATCTATTCGCCGACTTCTGACCCTGGTTGCTCATTTGGATCTTGAATTATTCCAAATGGACTTAAAGACCGCCTTCCTTAATGGAAAACTTGAGGAAGAGATCTACATGGATCAACATATTGGGTTCGTCTCAGCAGGTCAATATGACAAGTATGTTGTCTTAAAAGATTCATATATGATCTTAAATAGTCTTGCAGATTGTAGTACTTTAGATTTCATGAAGTCATTACTTCATTTTGCTTCACCATAATATATAAAGACCACTGTGTGTATGTCCTAAAGACAAAGGAATGAATCATGTTTCACTCCTTATATGTTGTTAAAATACTACTGGCTGAAAATAGCAAGGAAATGATCAACGTCACTAAGCGGTGGCTATCCTCCATCTTCAAGATGAAGAATATGGGTAAAGTTAAATATGTCCTAGGTGTGGAGATCACCAAAAATTATTTTAAGAAAATGTTGGGTCTGTCCCAACAAGCACATATACATAAAATCTTTGAATGGTTCAGGATGCTCTACTCCAAACCTGTTGACACCCCTGTTGATAAGGGTCTGACACTAAACCTCGATCAATGCCCGATAACATGAAAGAAAAAGGAAGAAATAAGCATTGTTCCCTGTACTAATACCATAGGGAACCTGATGTACACCATGTTATGTACACGGCCGAATATTTGCTTCGCGGTTGGTTTGATGAGCCGTTACCACCGTAACCCGGGGCCTGCTCATTGGCAAACATTTAATAGAATCTTTTGTTACCTTCGTGGAACGACCGATCTAGTCCTATGCTACCAACGGGAACACCTACAATTAAAATGGTTTATGAATGCCGATTAGGGAGGCGATTTAGATGAGTCCAAAACAACCTATGGATATACCTTCATCCTTGGTGGAGGAGCCATATCTTGGTGCAACAAGAAGCAATAATGTATCGCATTGTCAACTATGGAAGTAGAATATGTCACGTGCAGAGTAGTCGTGCAAGAGGCACTCTGGCTTAGAAGTTTTCTACAATACCTCGATTTGACATTGATGCCTGATGATCATGTAGAGTTGAATTGCTATAATACTGCAACAATTCAGTTTGCTAAGAATCCAAATTCCATATAAAGACATAGCACATCCGGAGACTCTACCACTTTGTTTGATACGCTGTCAACAAAGTGAATATCAATGTCAAGTATATTTCTATCAACAAGATGATCGTTGATCCAATTACCGAACCCATTCCTAGAGATATATTTAGAGCTCATGTCATGAGTGTAGGATTATATAAGGTTTGATCATATCTTGTAAATGATAAGGACACATTTTTTGTAACGTTTTGATTATGAAATGAAATTGGTATTTTTCTTTTCATCGAGCATCCTTTTGATGTATGCAATCAATTAATTAAGCACAAAAATGTCACAAGGCTTTGTGATTGGCCCTATCCACGAGTAATCGCCCTTATGTTTATGCAACATGAAGGATAAGGCTTATATAAGTTTTGAACAATCACTTTACTATGTTTGAAATGAGATTTTAAGTGAATCAAATGTGAAATATCGGGGTTTCCACATTAAAGTCTTAAAGTCGAATGTAGAGGATAAAGACACAGTGTATTTATCCAAGGCTATGATTTGCATGACATAAGTAAGCAACATGCCCAAATGAGTGGAGTCATCCCATCATACACATATCATGTTGTGTGTACTACAGAACGATCGTTGTAAAAATAACAAAAAAATCTTCTTATTGTTATTGTGTGATCACACGAGCATGCATTTGTCCACCTAAACGTTACTCTTTGACTTAGAGCTATGGCTTGAAGTTGAAGCTTAATGGTGACTTAATATGACAAAACTAGTTAATTTATGATCGCACGACTCACTTCTCATATGAAACATCGAGATATTTTTTAAAAATTGTATTTTGGCGTAGAGCTTGTGTAACCGAGTGGAAGTTGTTGAAAAATATGGTCCAATAGGTTAATTAGGGCAATTAGATAATTATACGTTAATTATGTAATTATAAATTAAATAATTATCCATTAATTATTTATCTAAAACCCTGGATCTCCCTATAAATAGGACGTGCTAGACGCTTATTTCTTCACTCTCTGTTTTCTATTCTCATGCGATGAGATCCTAGAACAAATACAGGAGTTCTTTGGAATTGCTGCCCAATCATCTCCAAGAGAGAGATCTAAATTCGTGGATTATACGGGGAGGCTACTCCCCGATTCCTGATTGTGACATAATCACTCGAAATAATACAGTTATATACGCTTCCGCATTAGAAGTAAGAATTTGATATCATTTTTAATTATTTATTAGATTCGTTCTAACAAATCCATTTAGATCAACACCTTCCATGCATCCCACTTTGCACTGTCCCTCAGGTTGAACACACCAAGACGGACTGATAATTCTTCAAGAAGAATAAGATGAATTTGCGAGCCAGTGGAGCAGAAGCATTTAATTTTATGTCTTACCTGTTACATTCCCAAATGTGGCTTGCTTGTAAAGTCCATAGATGATGAGAGGGATCTCGTTGGTAGTAGTCTGGGGGAGGATCTTGGCTTTCTTAGCCTACTCGAATTCCTCCCAAAACAACAAGAGGAGGAGGAATCGGATGAAATATGAAACACCATGAACCAATTTAAAGGCTAAATACCCAACAGAAGATGAAGGCGAAAGTCAACATTAAACAATTTGTTAACTCTTTCGCGAGAACTGATATAGCGCAAGAATTGTAGGCGCAAGAAACACAAAAAAGGTGGGTCCTGTGTGAATGTACAGTTGGGATTAGTGTTTAACACGTGGGGATTGGTGTTTAACACGTGGGGATTGGTGTTAAAAATTCATGCCCCACCTTTCTTGTGTTTCTTGCGCCTATAATGTTTACACTATATCATTTCTCCTCTTTCGCTTCATTATTCTCTCGGACATATCAGAAACAAGTGCATAGTTGTAACTGCCATAGCAGCATGCAGCATAAAACGCTGCAAGAGTAGCACGATCCACCTTCTGGTTTGAATCAAGGACCTTATCAAAAAGCTGGGCAGTAATATCTACTTTATGTTCACTACAAAGTTTTCTGATCAATGTACCAAGCAGTCCGCATCCATAGCTTCTTGTCTAGTCTGTCCAAAAGAGCCATTGCTGTGAAAAAAACTATCTTTCATGCAAAATTCATAAGCTATAGCTGTCCTAGTTACTTCACACGGAGATATACCGTTGTCTGTCATTTCTTCAAAAAGTGATCTAGACTCTTTGCAAAGGCCACTTATTAGAGCACCATAAGTGAAACTATCTGGTGTGAACCCCTTGTCCACAATCCGCAATTCCGCAATCCACAACGTACCCAGTATATTTCCAACTAAGTTAGAGTATAGGGTGTCAGATGTACGCGGTCTTACCCTTGTAATGATACAAAGAGGCCGTTTTCGTTGCGACTCAATATGCATTGCGTCATTTAGTATATTGAGTTCCAGCAACTTTACTAAATAGAAGCACTGGAATTTAGTAGAGTCATTTTGCTCTAGTTTATTATTAGCACACTTCCTATTGAAAACTTCCACTGCCATGCAAATCTTTCTATCCCGACAGTACCCATATATCATAGATGTATAAGTTTCTATGGTGGGAACAAGTCCCTGGGTTAGGGCATCGGAAAAAAGTTTTTCACAATCTCCCATTTTCCCTTGCTTTGAAAGATATGAAATCTGTCGTGTAAAAGTATCCATATCAGGCGAAATACCACCTTTAATCATCGAATTAACAAGTGCCAAAACTTGCTTCATATCCTCTGCCTTCATTCCAGTTATAAGAATAGTATATGTTGCTTTATCAGAACAAAGTCCATTCTTGAAGCCCTTTCTCAGCAACTCGTAAGCGTCTTTTACCCTACCATTTTTACAGAAACCATAAACAACAGCATTAAGAGTACAAGTGCTGGGAGTCGGGCCACTTCTGCCCATTGCATCCATCAACTCTCTATCAAACTCTCCAATCTTAGCATGACCATCAATAAGTCCAGTATAGGTGTTCAAATTAGGAACCATTTCTTGTTCCTGCATTTTCACCAGTAACATCTCTGCCCAACTTAACTTTTTTTTTTTTATAAGTAATCAGGGTACTTGGCTCAAAATTACAGATCAGGGTATCCTTTGGGCCTTCGGCCCGCCGACTAATCCCCTCAGGGTGTCCTGTAGATGCGCCTCAGCGGGTTCGAACCCCAGACCTTGGCATGCCAGGGTACTGGAAGCTCTGCCGCTGAGCTAACATCGCAGGACACTGCCCAACTTAACCTCCCCTCCTTGCAATATCCATCAATCATAGCCGTATAAGTATGCACATTGGGTTTGTAATTCTCACTCCCAACAAGTTTTAAGAAAAGCCTGAATGCCTTATCAGTCCAACCTTTCTTACAATGACCATTCATAAATGCAGTATGAGTAAATACATTTGGCTTCAAGCCATACCTAACCATCTGCTCCAGCAGTTCAAATACTTGCTTTATGCTTCCCCTGCAGCTCAATCCATTAAACAATAAAATTTTATCACATTTGGTTCAAATCCCATTTCTACCACAATATTAAATATCTGCAATGCTCTATTCACAAAACCATTTTCACATAACACTCTGGTATCAAAGTACAAGTAGCATTGTCCACTAGAAAGACTCTACCCAGCATTGCAGTCAACCATCTCACACATTTCGTCGAATAGACACTCAGCCATCTCAACATAGCCCATCTCATTGACCACACTCAACAAACAGTTAAAAGTGTGGACACTGAAAATCAAACCTTGACTCTGCATCTCGGTAACCATGACCACAACTTCCTTCAACATATCAATATCGGCAAAATTTCTCACCATACAGTGAATAACCTCATGGGTCCTCTTAAAGTTTCAATGTTTAATCAAGCAAGACGCCGTGACAATGTAAAACCTCATAAAATATCTGAACTTGTGAAACCTAATTGCCCAGTGAAAAAACTTAATGCCACCATGAAACCTGCCTCGTTGGCCAAGGTCGCCACCACAGTAATGGCCTGTTCGGTAGTCACGAAATCAGAATCAATAGGCAAATTTAGCACAGTGTGTGATGGACTGCAATGCGATGACCGTTTATCTTGATTATAGTACAAGTCGCATAACCCAAAACAGACTCTTTTGATATCGGTGACAGAGAACGGGCGGAAGAAAAATCGGAGGAATCGAGCGGCGTACTGAGCGGTGGAAGAGAAATCTTCTATGTGACGGCGAGTCGATCGAGCCAAAGAGAAGGAGGTTTGAAGGATTTTGTGGTTTAAATATGGAGTATATTGGTAATATTGTGAAAATCATGGGGGTAGA
>JAOWBN010019754.1:0-10679 GCA_028565015.1 Pinguicula moranensis
CTTTTTAGCAAGTGTAATATCAACAATTCAGATTAATGAACCAAGCTTATTCCCTATGGCAGTCAAATTCTGTTGAGACCAAGCCTGAAGGGGGAGGCCGAACACTTGTACCCAACAACTCCTACTTTGCGGTGGATCCCATGGGACAGGGTGAAATATCATTGATCCAAGTTGCCAATCAGTCCCTATCATTGATTAACAAATTGTTTAGATCTAATTCCTCATCCTCCCACAATAAGACTGTGTCAGTACTCAACGGGCTAACTCTGACTGATAGATAACCCACTACTCTTAGGCCTCTTTGAAGATTTCTCCAGTTATTGTTCGAGATCATTGTAGCCATAGAACTACGGGAGAGCCACGAGTTAGGTTCCACCTTAGCTGATAATGATAACATATCAAGGGGGTAGGGCTAGCTCCTGATGTAGATGCCTCAGCTAATTTAGGAGTAGTAATGGTCGGAGCCAATTTCACAGTGGCTAAGGCATTTGTGGTCTTCACTTCTTTGGTAAGACGAGATTTCTTCGGGTACCTTGCCCAATTAGCTTGAATGCGGAAGGAGCCTATCCAAGTGTTGTTTAGCTTGAACAACATTAGCTCTAGGTCCTTCACATTAAAAAAGTCCACAAAACCAAAGTGCAAGCCCCTCTTGTTGAGTTTCCTAACGACCGATAGTCCATAGATTTTACCTTGGTGTTTAAGTGCACTACGTAAACGATCAGCGTCACATCCAGAAGGAAAGTTCGTGAGGTAGAATTGGGTTATCTACTTCAGTGGCTCTGAGTCGACTGACTGTGTGACTCTAGGACCCAATCTTTCACGAAGAGGACGTGGGTTCTGAGGAAATGATATTTGTGGAGGCTGACCTATGGGCGCTTTACCAGCTTTGATGGTCGCACGCGTCATGAGTTTAAGCTGATGAGAAGGGACGAGCCACGAGTTCATGACTGGAGAAGAGGAGTAGAAAGCTAGGAAAACAGAGGACGCGGGAGTGGAAATGTTTGTGATCCCGGGGCGCGTGAGGCTGCTCCGGGGGAGGAGGGTAATGAAAGTTTCCAGACTGTCACGCGGCGAGAGAGAGGTCGACGGAGAACGGTACAAAGAAAAGAGTTACTATGGAGGGTTAAATGTATATGGGAACTTCGTATTGGCTATTTAATAGGCCTTCCCGTGCGCGAAAGGCGTCCCTGTGAAGAGGAGAGACTGTGTGATGGATCTATGTGGTAGCAGAAAGAAGCTGGGAAGAGAGTGATGGGAAATAAGGCGGGGAAGGATCGGACGAACTGTTCATGGCGATGAACGATGTACCAACCAATTACCAAGGTTGGTAATTGTTATTTATGGTTTCTTTTTAGTTGGGTTTTATTTAAGTTATTCTTGTCTCGATTCGATTTTATAAATTTGTTTATGATTTTCTTTTTCATTATTGTGTAATAAACCTGTTCTGTTTGTGTAAATATATTTTCAGAAATATTTAAATAAACAAATTAGGATGTATTAAATAGTTTAAATTTTATTTTTTTATCATTTGAATTGGTAAATTATTACTTTTTCATAATTATTGAGCATATTAATTATTTTATCACACTCTAAAAATATCATTTACTAGCCCCCTCTAAAAACAATTTTATATGCCTCTCTGAAAAACATTTGGGCCCTCTAATTTTTTTCTGCATCGCCCCTTGATGGGGCCAATCCCGTATGTGTGATCTAGGTGTTGCTCTATTCAATCTGGTAAGAAGCTAGAGCATCTTTGGGAAGTATTCTCCATGTAAGTTTGCAAGTTTTTGTGCTTTTGTACATGGGCTTTCACTTCACCTTATGTCTACTCATTTTGCACCAATTCTCCATATGCAAGAGCAAGGGCATATCGATGGGGGACTAGACCGGGCCCTATCCCGGCATAGCGCCGCTCCCCACCCCCTTTCCCTATCCTATGCCACCCCATCCTTTGGCCCCTTTCGCTTTATTTTTCTCTGAAAAATTCTTTGTTAGTATTTTAAGATTATTAAATTTAATTATTTTTTTCGATTTTATTTTTGAAAAAAATTATTTAATATATGTGTATACTTGTTAAGTAAGTGTGTGAACGTTTAAAATTGTTACCCTTACAATTTATTTGAAAATATTGTATTATTTTTAAAAAAAATGTTTATGTTGGTAGGTAGTGATTCTCTACTGAATTACTTTAACTGCTCTTTTAAAAATTTTATTTTTTGCTCTAAAAATTTTTTGATGCAAACACCAAAAAAATTTAGCCCGGCCATAAAAAAATGTTTTTGGATCTTCCCTAATTTTTGCCACGTTGACTAATTTTATTGACATTGATTGAGCATTTTAGAACATTGTTAGCGTTGCTTGAAAAAGCGAACATATTGATCTTCGCCCGGCGGAACAATTGAAGATCCAATTAATCATCTTAATTAATAATTATCTGGTTAATGCCGCCGCTGTAGAGGGATGATCTTTCGAACATAAAAATTGAAAAGAAGAATAGAAAAATAAATCCAATAAAGCAAGTTTTACAAGAAAGAGCCACATGATGACCGCGCGAGTTGTTCAAGTGGCTGTTCGAAATTCACTGGGCTCCAATTCTGCGTTGTCATATGGGTCAGTCTGAATATTCTGGTAGACAGGGTGTACTCGGGGCGGGTAGCCAAAAGTGGTTGCCTTATTCCTGGGGTTCGCAGTACAGCTTAAGAAACAGGATACAAATTATCTGCAACCTGGAATAGCGTCATTGCTTTACTGCCCATAAAAAAAGCCACCTATAAAACAAAAAGTCCAATAAGAACGAAATACTACGTCCACGTGTGAGCTGCACGTTTTCTTGGAGAAGGCGAAAGTCCACGTGTGATACCGGGAGGAGCTACGCAGGGTACGAGTTCGCCCACGCTCGAACAGTCATCGTCGATCAATATCAAATCGAATCAAACCAACTAGGGTTAAATGAGAGCTTCGTACATTTCGATCTTCCTTTTTGCTGCTCTGCTGCTTGTCCTGTTTTCTGATTTTGCAATTCTCGTTGATCCGGAACAGAATCGAGGGTTTTGCAGCGACGAAGATAGCGATCATCGAGTGATTAAGATGGCTACTCTTGGAGGCATCAGTGATTCAAATAAAGAAGTCGATTCCCTTGCACAGTTTGCTGTTGAGCAGCACAACGGCAAGGAGGTACGAAATCATCCTCTTTTCCATTTCCGTATGTTAATTATGTCTTCATTTTGCCTCTACTTGGATGGCTCTGTTATGCTCATCGCTTAAGTGATCTAAGCTGAAGGTATTCACGTTAGGTAGCGTTAAAGAGTTCTTGACGAACTTGATATTGCAATTAATTGAAACTTTATACAGCTTCTTATTCTCCGCCGTACTTCCTGTCGGTGTTACTCTGAATAGGTCGCTGACAATCGAGCAATTTTTTTGATTCATGAGCACCTTCTTAGTTAATCAGTTATCCAACAGATTTCGATTTTTCTTCAGAATGCACTACTGGAGCTGGTTAGGGTTGTGAAGGCGCAAGAGCAAGTGGTGACTGGAACTCTCCATCATCTTACACTCGAAGTTGTTGATGCAGGAAAGAAAAAACTATATCAGGCAAAAATTTGGGTTAAACCTTGGATGAATTTTAAGGAACTTCAAGAATTCAAGCATGTAGGAGATGTTCCTTCCTTCACTTCCTCAGACCTTGGTGTGAAGAAAGGTAGCTGGCCACTGTAGTCATACTCATATGGTGGTGTCTGTATAATTGGTCTCCTTTCAATTCCCCAAGGAATTTCTGCTCAATGGGTCTTCCCGTTAGCCTTACTCCACAAAAAGCTGTTTTGGGAAACAGCTATTCACTGTTATTGATAATTCTTTTTGTACCAAACTGGGTAAAAGTGTTGCTTGTTCCGTATATGCTTGTAGAATTGAGGTACTTTACATTATTTTCTGTTATTTTCTTTTATGCATTCTTTTCAAACAATGGTAATGTGAAGGACCAAATCACTTAATCGTTGATTAGAGGCATCAATATCAGATAGATGCCTAGAACATACCATTTATGTACCTATTGGATGGAATGCTTCTCATTTGATTGCTAAAAGATTGCAATAGGTATAGGTTTGAAGTACTACCAGAGTTGGCTTCCAATGGGAAATTTCCTGAGCTTGAGTTCCTTTTTCAGTAACTTGCCTGGTACAATATATTGTTTGATTGATTTGGGCAACAAAACACAATGCCCCATTATCTGGTGAAACACTTCAGTATGATATTTTTTTCTTCTCTGATTCTGTTAGGAGTTTGCATTTTAATTTCATTAATTCTTCTTTCAGATGAAAAATCAGGATGGCAGTCAGTGCCAGTGCATGATCCTATTGTTCAAGATGTTGCTCATCATGCTGTTAAGAAGATTCAAGAGAGATCTAACTCATTGTTCCCCTATGAACTTAGTGAGGTGGTCCATGCCAACGCGGAGGTTGGTATATCTTTTGACTTACTTAAACGTATTAGTTGGTACTCTTACTTATGATTTTTTATTGTTTATATCCTTTGGTTTCTCTTTCATCTAACCTAGAGATGTCTTTAGACCTCTCTTATATGTTGGAATATGAACATTCCTCATCATGGCGTAATCATGAAAAGAGTATCTTATTATCTTCATGGAGTACAATTTGTCTACTGGGCCAATTATTTATTAGGCCTATTATATTCAGTGTTGACACGGGACCCAACTATTTATATTTCTATAGTTGGTAACAATGTGAATACTTTTTGTTCTTCTCAGAACTCAGAAGTAGGTGTATGGGAGCATCAGATGAGCTACTCTCATCTTCATGATATGCATCATGTGCTCCATTAAGGATGCTTCTTTTCAAATTACTGTTATATTTCCGTCTTGCTCATATGTTTATCTTTGTTGTATTCAATATCCTTTTCTTGGTACTTTGAAGCCAATTCTTCTGCAGACAGGAGCTGAGTATTAACAGAATGCAAATTTTCCTACAATAGGTCATCGGCACATCTGCCAAGTTTGATATGCTTCTTAAGGTCAAGAGAGGAGGAAAAGAAGAGAAGTTCAAGGTTGAGGTGCATAGAGATGGTGAAGGTGGTTTCAACTTGAGCAAGATGGATGCTGAACGCTCTTAGACTGTCTAACTAACTAGTAAACGGGCACCTCCTGATCTGATGACTACGCTCTAATAAGTAGATTAGAGCTTAGTTGTCAAGTCCATGTTTTTATGGTCTATGTTAACAGTGTTGCTGAATCTTGGACAAATCCGCTGTTCAACTATGTAGCATGATAATGTTGATCCTATCGATGGTCAATTAAGTATACCATACTACTTGGATTATTGATTTCTTTATTTCTTTATTTATGTGTTTCTCTATGCTTTTACTGTCTATTATTATTTTTTATTTTTATTTTTATTTTTATTTTTTTATTTTTTTCACCGTGATCTCGAATTGGGGGTCTCTGAGGAAACAGTTTACTTATCTTTTTGTAGGTAAGGGTATGATGCGTACATCTCACCCTTCCCAGACTTTGCTTACGGCGAGATTTACTGGGTATGTTTGGTTTTGTTTGAGTTATATTACTTGGATTACCCGTTTTATTGGCCTCCAATGAATTGTTTGGTGATGAGAGCTTAGCTTTGCATCAACATGTTTGTTCGGCTATGTAAAAGCTTTATGTATGTATGCTTTTTTCATATTAGCATTCCTTACAGTAATACGAATGCCAAAATCCAACTCATGATAAAATGGATCCACTATTGTTGGAAACAGTTAAAGCTGACATTGCTCGTCTCTACTCTACCCTCAGCTAGTCACGGTAACACATTTGCCACTATGTAAGAGTCATAATAGTTTAGGGTGGATAATGATTAGCGGAATTGGCAAAAATTAGTTATCGTTATCATTATGTATGAAAATAACGGTAATGATTCAGTTTTTCCATTCTGCTAAAATGGCAGTAACAGTAATAGTTTATGACCTTTTTTTAACGAAAATTCTGCTATTTTTGCCAAAAAAATATTGACTTAAAAAATCGAAAAAACACATTTTGTCCATTGTTACTTTGTGAGTTGTGCGTCTAACGTCTTCAGTCTTAATCACTCTTCCATTCCAGACTTAAGACTTTGATTCAATTTCAATTTTTTCATTTAGATTTTAGCCCTAGCTAGCCGTGAGCCCTAAGTTCGACCGCGAGTCTTCTGTCTTCTCTTCTCTTCTTCTTCCACAATTAGGGCTGGACAATCGAAATTTGGAAATTTTGATTTTCAAAATTTTTCGAATTCCGAATTCCGATCCGAGATTCTAATTTTGGATCAAATTGGAATATGATTTCAGTTCCGAATTATATTTCGGATCGGATCGAAAATATAGGATAGATTTTCGAATTTCCGAATTTTTGAACTTTTTTTTAGAAAAATTCAAATTTCTGAAATATATTTGAATTTCCAAAATATTTTTTCTAGTTCTCCGAAATATTTTAGAATTTCAAAAATATTTTTTAAATTTTTATTATTGTTCAAAAATTTCAAACTTCGAATTTCGAACCGATATCCGAATTTTCGAATTCCGAAATAAAATATGGATCAGTTCGGAATTACATTCTATTTTCAAAATAATTTCGAATCGGATCGAAAATTTTCATTTTCGAGTTTCAAATCCCGAATGCCCAGGCTTATCCACAATCGGTCAATCCTCCTCAATCTCTTCTCTTCTTCTTCATCAGCCGCCCAACACTCCTCCGCTGCTCCGCAGATGGTAGATGGCAAATCGGGATCGTAGCTCGAGATTCCACCATTCCGTTTTCAATTTTTAGGGTTTCTTCATGTTTCAACTTTAAGTTTTCGGTTTCAATTTTCAGGGGTTATTCAGATTTCAATCTTAACCTGTAGAACAATCTTATCATGAATTCTAAGTTCTTGTTATGAAATGGATTTGAATTAACTTCATCCATCTTTTTGTCTAGACATTAACATTTTAACAATATTAATTTCGTCGCTTTCTTTCTCAGTGTTCTTATCTCGTCTTGTCTAGAACCGCAAGGAAAACATCTCGAAACCATCGAGTTGCTTCATTTCAACCTCATAAACCATCATCTTCTTAAATTGTGGTGCACAGGTCTCGGCCTGTTATGTAGCAAGATAAACTTAGAATAATAGCACCTAAT
The DNA here is from genome assembly GCA_028565015.1 of Pinguicula moranensis. Classification (NCBI taxonomy): domain Eukaryota; kingdom Viridiplantae; phylum Streptophyta; class Magnoliopsida; order Lamiales; family Lentibulariaceae; genus Pinguicula; species Pinguicula moranensis. Next base: position 7,160 of record JAOWBN010019754.1, read on the forward strand.
CGATGTGTTTGATGGATTCAATGTTATTTTTGGATTTAGTATGCTATTAATAAGTGAAAAATTTTATAAGCTCATTGTTATATGCTCATTGTTGATGGAAAAGTTGGCAAAATTAGCGATAAATGAATAGCGGATAGCGGATGAGGCTATCCGTTATTACCATTATCCCCCCTAATTAATAGCCTAGACCATTAAATAAAGTTCTGAAATAGAACAGTAAAAAAAGCCTGGGAGTTGGGCTGATTCAGTTGCAAAAACGAGGAGGAAAGAAGTGAGGTAAAATGGAAAGTTTGTGAGCTCGTTTCCTAATTCAACTGAAAACTTGAGAGAAATTAAAACATGCAAAAGTGGAACTAGCTATCATTCGTTGCAACGATAACCAGAGTTTTCCTCTGCAAGAGGGAGGCGACACATGATAACCACTCTAATCTGTTAAGTTGAAAGCTGGAAATGAAAACAAAGAACTGAAAAACTGCAGAATCTGAGAGTACAAGTAAAGAGACGAAAAAATCAAGCCACAGAGTGACGAAGCTATGGTCTATCCCATGAAATGAAATATAACGCGCTGAAATAAACACTACTATATCTGAAGGAAAAGAACCATGAATCTCAAGTTATTCTGATGCGGCAAACATATTCTGGAAAGTTTAAGACATGTGACAGATGAACGTACTCAGTTCCTAATACCGAGAATCAAAATAAATATGACCTTAGAGTATACCATAGAATTGGCCTCTAATCTAATCATCAACTCATCGTAGCCAACAAAAATCGTCTCTGTTAGGAGATAATGAACCAGAGAAATCAAGTTCCAGTCTCCTTTTCTCCATCATTCTCCTCTCCCCCCTGTTCCAATAGCCGTCCAGCCTCTTCATCAGCCTGCTGAGACTTCTTCTGTGCTTCCTTTGCCTTGAGAGCCTGCAACTTGGAGTGATTGTAATATGCAACTCCCAGAAAGGCCAATCCATAACCAAACAGATTAATAGGAGTCACAGTGTCTCTGATAACGGACCACGAGAAGGAAATCAAGAGCCAATCTTTCACCACGCCAGCAACATTCATAGTCAAAGCAGACGTCTTTCCCACAAGCAAGAACACAGCTAGATTTAGCGCGAATGCACAAAAGGAATTGGTTCCAAAGATGACATAATCGAAATGGAAGCTCGAATTCTCCCTCAATACTGGAAACTCGACGAATATCCATGGAAAGAACAAGAAGACCAAGCAACATGGTGCCACATAATAAAGAGAAGTAATAGGATTCAGCGTGATACCCTTAGATGTCAGCAATATCTGAATGAGGACAAGCCTTGTGGCTTCAAAAACCACAGCACCCAGCTGAAGAATCACCCCCCACGTATCGAATCTCGCCTCACCATAAGCTGCAACCCCAACCCCCATGGAGATCGCGATCATATTCCCCATCGTCTCCGATTTGAAATCATCCTTTTTGAGCAACACACCAATTGAGTACACAGCAACGGGCATAAGGGCCTTAAGCATTTGAATAAATGACACAGAGAGATAAATGTATGCAGAATTAGATAGCCAGAGTGACAGGGAATACAGAAGCCCAATTGGGACAACGGACTTGAAGTAGAGATCCCAAGACATGGTGACAGGATCCACAACTCCGAAGACTCGAACGAGTAGATACGCGATTGAAGAGCAGAACGCCATGTGAATCATGGTGAGAGAGATGGGAAACGGCCAATCGTACAACTTCCGATCCAGGATGTACTTGTTGTACACAATCACAGCGAAAGAGAGGAAGATCCACACCGCCACATAGGTGTAGGACAGCACGATCTTCTTCACCATTCCTTCACTCAACGTTCCGCCTTTCCCCATTGTTGAAAGTCGAAATCTTGAATTCGAAATCTATATTTCGATCTACTCTACTTGTCGTTCTTGTTGTTTCCGATATATAAGCAGGGTAGTAGGAGCGTGGTGAAAACGGATTTATGATCGGAAGGTTTCAGTTTCGTTAAAGCGTAGGAAATGTCTGAAAACTTTTGTTGCAATTGCAAATCTAGGAAAAGGTTTTAAGGGAATACTAACAAAGTGTTCCAGTCCAGTCCAAAGATTTTTAGTGTACTATACCTGTACTATGTTTAATGTTAGGGCCTAGTCACCATCAGTTGCAAAGCGCACGTGGGAATTGAACTGAATTATGGTGTACTATTTTTTTTGTTATTGTTTTGGTCATTATGATATCGAACCATTTTGATCATTGTAATTTATAGAATTCAAGAAGGTGTCCCCAAATTGAAGTTGGGGTGAACTATCCCCCTAAGGAGATTCATAGTGGTTTGTTCCTAAATTTTTCTTGAGAATTTAGGTCAGACTAAAACTCTCCAAGATATGTGTGTCTATTTATGATTTCTTCAATTGTCAAGATAAAGAATTTCAGAACAAAACATAATTTACAATTCATTGAAATATAACACACATATCGAATCAATAATATGCATCAAAAATTAATTGCCCAACAACAACAAAAAATAAATCGAGTCCACGGTTCCAACATATTACAGAACAAAACAATTCCGCTACTGCTATCATTTTTGCCACTATAAGCGTTAACGATAACGGTAGTGGTAGTGAATTTTCGTCACTACCGCTATCCGATATCCACCCCTAATTTTATGATAATTTATCATTTTTTAAATGATAATTCAAAACATTATCAACATTTTTGCATCCTATAAGAAAAATATTAAAGAGCTTGAGAAATGTTTGTAAACATTACTAAAAAATTAATAATAATTTGGCACAACTGTATAATTTCACGGATTTTTTTTTACAATTAACCTTTTATGTATTTCAAACTATATATATTTTGTTAAGAGTTTATTTCTTTTTTCGACCGAAAATCTCCCGTATACTATAAAGGCGAAAAGCAATTTTTGTATCGAAACAAAACAGCACACTGTTCCAAACCGTTGAAGTTGAATGAATATAAGAGTTCCCGAAGACATCAATGTCCTCCCTCAATAATGCCAGACCAGACACTGTCTCAACTCAAACAATTCCATGCAAGGATTTTGAAACTCCCATTCCTAGAATTCCCTGCCGCCGTCACTTCACTCCTTGCGTTCGCCGCAACATCCACCAGACCAGCTTTCTTATCTTACGCTCGACTCGTATTCCAGAACCTTGGTCGCCGTACAACGTTTCTGTACAACATTATGATTAGAGGTTATGTACAAGAAGATCGGCCAATAGAGGCCGTTTTATGCTATAGAGATATGGTAAAGGAGGGCCTTATAAGGAACAATTATACTCTTACACCTCTAGTTAAGGCTTGCTCCATGATGGTACCTCAACTTCCGCATATGGGTCTTTCTGTACACGCCCATGTCGTGAGGCTGGGATTTTCTAAGGACTTGTTCGTTACCAGCGCCTTAATTAAGTTCTACGCATCGAATCTTGATATGAAGACAGCAGAGGAGATGTTTGTGGAAATTCCTGTGAGAGATGTGGTGTTGTGGACTTGTATGATCGATGGGTATGGGAG
>JAOWBN010019765.1:0-10679 GCA_028565015.1 Pinguicula moranensis
GATTAAATTCAATTCATTAATTTGCAATTGGGCTCGAATTGATTCGAGCCCAATCACTTGGAATTGCAATTAAAAATATTTGGGCTTAAAAGCCCAAATGACATAAGAGATCTTATCTCTTATTTCGGTCGAGTAAGAAAGAGAACGAGTTCTGCTGCGTTCTCATCTTCTCATCGCGAAAGCAAGAACTCGACCGAAACCGTGAAAACATCTCCGACCTCCGTGGTCGCCGAATTCACCGAAAATAGAGTCTAGCAGCTCCTTCTCTTCTCCAGGGAGTGCTCCGGGAAGAGAGTTACCTACGTTGGGACTTTCGTGGTCGTTTTTCCCATCGGTTATCATTCGGGTTCGACCAAGTCTCTAACGGAATCTTCCGGTTTCCGGACAAAGAGGTAAGTACGGCTATCCCTCATCTCTAGAACACTATTAAATACGGTTTTTGGTCTCGATTTCGTGGTTGGTTCGAAGTTGAAAATCTTCAAAACGTTTGAAATCGAGCCACACGATCCTACAGTGGGGGCAATGAAAAAATCAATTTTACAGGATAATCAAGTGCATAGGCAATACACTGAGAAGAAGACTTGTTTTTTCCCTTCGAATGAGTCTTTCTTAAGCATTAAAGGCTCCATGAAAGAATTCCCTCAACAAACCCCCTCATTCATATTAGAAGAACTGAGAAAAGGAAAATCTAATTCCTTGAACAACCCCTCTCAATCGCAAGCATTAACGGCACAACAATGATATCCGTATGCAAAAATCTTGTAAAGATGCTATTGTCAGCACAACTTATGAAAACCACAACTACCAATTACAAGAATATATGAAAATTGGTACTACCTACTGCGAAAAAGAAAAAATCTAATAGCTAATATATTTTAATTCAAGAGAAAATAAAATCCCTAAGGACATCATTGCGGGAAACAATTTGCAACAAATGAGCGATGGAATTTGCAGCAAATCAAATCCATGATAGGTTTATCACAAGAAAATGACATAACAAAGCCAAGAACAGAGAACTAACCTGTATTTTTGACCAAAACCCTAGGACAACGTCTATGACGAGCACCAAACAAAACCTAGCGATAAGAGATGAAATTGTAGGGAAAACTATTGACCGAGTGATTGTAGAGCATGACAAGATGAAAAATTTACCTGAAAACATGGCAAAAAGAGAAGATAAGGTATAAGATATAATTTATTGGACAAGTGAGGGTATGTCGGTAATCGCCCAAGTTGGACAACTCGTGGGATGTGCAATTCGTGAAATTTCGGAGAGATTAAAAATGCGGCGAAACCCAATAACAAACCCGGGTCACAAAATAATCCATCAAGTTGAGCGTGTTTTTGTGGGGGGCACAAAACGAGGGCCATTGTCGGATAATCCTGTTCTACACCACATAGTCCACCCACAACCACAAACGTACCCTATCAGAAACCATCTAAATCGCATTTTGACCCTGAAACTCCAATTCGTAACACTTCCAAAGGAAAGTCTCCCGTATTCTTGGCACAAAACACTTCTGGTAAGGATTAGAGTGCGTTTGGTAGCTGGATAAATTTTTTCCAGCTACCGGGACAAATGTCAGATTAAATTTGGCTGGAACGTGTAACCCACTGCTTGGTACCTTAGTCGGAGTCTAGCCATTTATAGTAATCTGTTTGGTAACGGCGGACAATCAACTTATAGCCCATCTACCGATGATTAAATCTGTCTAAATTACCCAAAATATCCTCCGAACTCTAGTATAAATACCTAATTTTATTTCTAAATCCCTAGACATCTGCCCAAACCCTCGCCCAATCGAAAATGGTGCATTTGTCCGCCCAAACCCTAGATCGATCGCAAACGCCTGTTGCTGAAAATGGACAACCCACTTTCTTGTCGCTTGCCTCCTTTGTCGTCCAGTCACCATCGCCTTGTGAAACCACCCACCCGGTTCTCCCTTCGTATGTACGCACGCGCATACAAGGAAGGTAAGTGCTATCCCGAGACCCCCCCTCCGGTCACCATCATCATCGACGCCAAAAATGACGAAGTTGAAGATGAACCAATCATCATTGATGGCGATGAACCCAACCATACTGTTTATCATCGTTCCCTCCCAGCCGCTAGTTCCGCATCCTGTATGACTAGTGATTACTTCATCTAGTTTGTCTCTATTTTATTGGGTATTGTCTGTATTGCTATGTTTTAGGGTTGAACCTGCTGCTGTATTTATGCTGATTGTTACTTTTTGAAAAATGTTCCAATGTTATTGTTATGTTAATTTTCACTGTTTTTGAAGAAATGCTACCAATAAAGGAAGCCACGATAAAACATATTTAAGACTCATGTTTAAATTGTACATTTTAATGAATTCGTTGATGTGGAGGAAGCAATTACCTTCAAGCAAGGTCACTGTTAGCAGGAAATACCCAATGGCAAATTCGCAATTTCAGAACTCTCTAGTTTTCTCACAATGTTGCTCCTTATGTCTCATGTTTACTGAAATTATGACATTTGACTGATACGAGTTGGCACATAACTTTTAGACCAAGTTTTGTACAAACACATAGAGGTATGCAGTTACACCGATATCAGTTTAGGCTTGCATGGATTGTAAATCAAATAACTGTAGAGCAATATAAAGTTTAGGATTAAACTTATATAAACTAAAAAAGTTTTAACTCCACCTGTGCTAAACTATTGATTAGCACAGCCGGTCCCCTGCCCAGAACAAAGAGGGAAAACGAACAGAATAGCTTCTAATTCATGCTTAGATTTGACTAGCATGCTGATGTAGACTTTTGGAAAATTGAAGTTGGCTTATGTCTAGCACCAAACACGGGTAGAAGCTGGATAACAATGCTCTGCACTACTTAGCCCACCTACAACCACTGTACCAAGCGGTGGGTGTGGTATTGCTGGTGAAATTAGTTGTAAATCACCCAAGACCACGATACCAAACGCTGGGTCATTGATGCAACGATTGGTTGAATGAGTTGATCATTGAAATAAATGATTCCTGCCAATGTAATTTTACTAAAAAATAAAGGACATCATTCATGTCATAACATAATAATGCACTTATATTTTATAAAACAGACACCAATCCATATGTCATCAGACATTACGGGCAATCATTCTAAGATGCATTTGTTACATGAAATAATTGATATAATGCATAAGTATTTTTCATCTTTTTTGTTCATAGTCTCATATGATATCCATTCCGGTGAATATTTTTATGTCTCAATAAATTTTGAGACTTAGCTGAGAATATAGCATCATCAATTATGATGTTTGTCCCTCATAGTAGTAAAATTTGCGCTTTTCCAGAACCTTTAATTAATTTTGCACTACCAGATATTGTATTAACATACGCTTTCCTTATAGATAGAAAGATAAAATATTTTTCATTGTTGAATATGCTGTGTTGTTGCACTGTATGCGAGAGATGCATCTTCCTCGTTTGATTTGGATAAATCCATAGTTATCTTCAATAAATAAGTAACAGTAATAAATAAATGAAATCAAACTTATAATAAAGTAACGATTACATAATAAATCAAGCATAATACTGAGAAGTAGATAAAATACAAAAACTTAGATGTTTTTGCCACTATTCATTGTATCAGTGTGGGCAAGAAAATCGGCAACATCTAAATGTATCACATCAAATTTTTCATCGAGGAAATCATCTTAAACAAAATTCATTTCTATATTCTTCATTGAATTTTGGACAACTTATCTTCGCATTCTTTTCTTTAGCTTTTGAAGCTTGATAAAGTTCTACAATGTGCTTTTGCGTACGACAAATACGGGACCAATGATTGTTCATTCCACATCGATGGCAAACATTTTCTATATTCCTGGAGTGCTTTGGCGTACGACAAATACTTGACCTTGCAATTTATCATTTTTCTCCCACTTTTGATGGTTATTTGTATTATTGGGATTATTGCGGTGAAAGTAAGGATGATTTCGCCAATTTTCACGTCCACGACTACGGCGGGGGCCTTGATTAAATGTGTTCACATTCACTTCTGGGAATGGAACAGAAACACTTGGACATGATTGATGATTTTTCATTAGTAACTCGTTATTTTGTTAAGCCACAAGAAGACACGAAATCAGTTCGTAGTACTTCTTAAAACCCTTTTCACGATATTGAATTGCTATTGGAGGAGCATATTAATTACATGAAAAGTAGTGAATATTTTTTTCTAACATGTCCTCATCGGTAATTTTTTCAACACATAATATCAGTTGAAAACTGATTTTGAACATGGCAGAATTGTATTCGCTTACATATTTAAAATCTTGTAAGCATAAATGCAGCCAATCATAACGAGCTTTTGGAAATATCACCATTTACTGAGATCTTTGATAAAATCTCAAAGAGAGATGATCACCAGAAAACAGTGATACTTCCAAAAGCTCGTTATGATTGACTGCATTTACGCTTACAAAATTTTAAATTTGTGAGCAAGTACAATTCTGCCATGTTCAAAATCAGTTTTCAACTGAAGTTATGTGGTGAAAAGATTACCAATGAGGACATGTTAGAGAAAACATTCACTACTTTTCATGCGACTAATATGCTCCTGCAGCAGCAATACCGTGAAAAGAGTTTTAAGAAGTACTACGAATTGATTTCGTGTCCTCTTGTGACTGAACAAAATAACGAGTTATGAATGAAAAAAAATCATCAATCACCTCAAGTGGTTCTGTTCCATTCCCAGAAGTGAATATGAATAGATTTAATCAAGGCCTCCGCCATGATGGTGGACGTGGTTTCTCCAAAAAAATAACTCTGATGAACACCTCCACCTAGCATCCAATTTCAAAGTCATGCGCAAAACGAAGAAATAACATGCTACACTGCCTAATACGCTAAATACCAACCAAATAACCAAAAGTAACAAGTTTGCACAATTGCACCAATACAAATAGCAATCCTCACTCTAATCTAGTCCAGCTTCTCCTTGCAAAATAGTTGGACGAGTTCAACCCTCCCAGCTGCGTCTGATGTGGTACAATAGTCCACCAATCGTGGGTCTTGTTAGATTTGTTTAAATATCGTGTTTCTTTACTCTTGTAGACACGTTTTTTTATTAATATGAACTGATCTGTTCCCTTCTATCTTTCTCCTCCTCTGTTCCAACTAAATTCCCCTGTATTCCGGCTACGATCTACATTAGATCGTCTAGCTATTCCTCCATTTTTGTAGTGTTTGCGACAAGTGGTATCAGAGCCTTAACGATCCACCCGCTACCTTCCACTATGACCAGAAATAATCACCATATTAACCCCGCCAAACCATCCGAATCCCCGGCAAAACACCTTATGCCGATGCCCTTGCCGGTAAACAACCCGCAGCCTCTTCAAACCCCTCAGCTGGTCTCTGTGAAAAACTGATGTCCATGATGCAGTCCCAGTTACGTACCCATTCTGATTCCATCCAACAACTCAAACAATCTTCCGAGGGTGTCCATAGGCATTTAGATAAGTTTCAGACGCGCCTAACCAAGAATGAACAATCCATGAAATCTGCCCTTCCTGCTTCAGTCCCCATTCTCAAAGACTTCCAAGGTTCCCTCCCACCACTTGATGTGCAAAAATCCGTCCTTGGTGATCATCCTTCTCAGTCATCTACACACTCTGCGTCAAGGATCCCACTCGATGCCCAGTATTACCAACACAACCCCATCAATGACTTTGATCGTGCTAAAGGAGACAGGGGTCGTAAGGCTAAAATGCCTTACATTGATTTCCCTCGATTCAATGGCGGCAATCCTCGCTCCTGGATTGAGCAAAGTACGGCGTATTTTGCCATTTATACCGGGATTGCCTATGGAGAGTGAATTGAGTTCTCATGTATGCACTTCGAAGGCGACGCTGATGCTTAGTTCCGTCGACTTTCACACAACATGCCTACCAATTGGCCTGATTTTATAGCTGCCCTGCTGATTCATTTCGATGTTGACGACAGTGACAACCTCTTGGAGGATTTTAAGTGCCTAAAACAGGGCCCCCCAAGAGACTTTGCAAGACCTGCTTCGGCGTTTTGATGCTAAAATGTCGTCTGTTATGATTCACTATCCGGTGTTCGGGGAGGTCTTTTATCGTGAGAAGTTTATTGGATGCTTGCGCCCACCATTGTGGGCCGCCATCAAGGCACAACACCCTCCAACCTTACAGGCGGCCATCGCCATAGGCAAGGATCAAGAGCTTGCTGTCGATGCCTTGATTGAACAGCTATATCTTACCTATAGGCCATCCTACCGTCCCACTCCCCAGTCCTCCACTACTCCATCCAATAGAGTAAAGCAACCACCTCCCAGGCCCTAGACTCAATCCCTCAAGAAGTTCATCATGGATGCTGAAATGCATGAATGGATTGACAAAAAACTCTGTTTCAAGTGTGGTGATCCGTACTCCCCCGGCCACAAATGTGGTAGCAAACTATTCTGTCTTCAAGCTGATGAAGACTCGATCTTGGATTTGGTGGCCGACATTCATCCAATGGAAACCCACATGGAACCTGTTGCCGACTCCCCTGATGGTGTCTTATCACTAAATGCCATTAGTGGCACCTCTACCTTAACTACATATCGCGTTCAAGGATGGTATAAAGGAGAACCTGTGCACATCCTTATTGATGGGGGTAGCACTCATTGTTTTTTGGACCAGGACTTTGCTAACCGCCTCGGTTGTGATCTGGAATACACAGATACTATGTTGGTGGAAGTGGCAAACGGTGTACGCCAACTCAGCAAGGTGAAATGTTTTAACTTTACATGGGAAATGCAAGGTAATACTTACATTTGTCATCCTAGACTATTTCCCCTTAAGAGCTTTGATCTTATCATTGGTGGAGACTGGCTTAAACACTTTGGTCCAGTCACATATGATTATAATTCTATGGTTTTTACCCTGCGTGCGGATAGCGATCCAATTCCTATCCAGGCCGTCAAAAGCTCTTCTGAACTTCAGTGCATCAGTGTTGAAAGCATGATCAAACTTATTGAAGGAGGGGCCGCCTCCATTATTGGCAGAGTGTATCCTATTGCTAGTCCAACCCAGGATCCACAACTACAAGCTGATCTTTTCAGTTTGGATGCTCATCAACTAACAGGTGACTCCCTCTGTTTCAGTAGCTCTGGCACACCAATACGGCAGGTGGAGACCACCTTGGATGATCATCAATCTTTTAAGGACTTGCTGACACAAATGCTTGGTAACTTCAGTGATATCTTTCAGGAACCCACAAAGCTACCCCCAGTTCGTGGTGTGGAACATGGTATCACATTGATCCCGGGGCTTTGACAAAAAATCAGGCACCCTACCGTATTCCACACTACCAAAAAGATAAGATTGAAAACATAGTTAAGGAGTTGCTGGCCACTGGTCTTATCAGACGCAGTCAAAGCCCGTTTGCCTCCCCAGTTTTGCTTGTTAAAAAGAAAAATGGCAAGTGGAGAATGTGTGTGGACTACTGTTATCTTAACAGTCTCACAATCAAAAGCAAATATCCCATTCCCCTCATATATGAGCTCTTGGATGAGCTTCATGGAGCTGTGATTTTCAGTAAACTTGATCTTCGGACAGGTTACTTTTAGATCCGGATGGTTGACAAGGACATTCACCTCAACAGTTTTGTTACTCACCATGGCCAAGTCGAATTTTTGGTGATTCCCTTTGGGTTATGCAATGCACCGGCCACCTTCCAAAGCCTCATGAATGAGGTCTTCTCTGAATTTATTCGTAAGTCTGTGCTTGTTTTTTTTATGACTTCTTAATCTACAGCACAAGTTGGACAAACCACATTCAACATCATCATCAGGTGTTGTTGTTACTACGCAAACACCAGCTTTATGCCAAGGAGTCCAAGTGTACTTTTGGACAAGAATCAGTGGAGTACCTCGTCCATCTCATCTCTCACTCTGGTGTCTCCACTGATCTCTCAAAAATTGAGTCTATGCAACACTAGCCACCTCCAACAAACATGAAATCCCTCAGGGGGTTCCTTGGTCTCACAGGGTATTACCGAAAGTTCATCAGAAATTATGGCACAATTAGCAAGCCATTAACACAACTTCTCAAGAAGAACTCCTTCCACTGGACTGCTGAATCTATGGATGCAATGCTGCAACTAAAGGAAGCCATGTGCTCAGCACCTGTCCTCAGGTTACCTGACTTCTCTCTTCCCTTTGTCTTGGATACTGATGCAAGTGACCGAGGAATTGGATCTGTGCTCACTCAGGAGGGCAGACCTGTTGCCTACTACAGCCGTGCACTTGGACAAAAACAGCAGGCTCTTTCAACATATGAGAATGAACTTCTGGCTGTGGTGTTGTTTGTCAAAAAGTGGTCCAGCTATTTGCAAGGTAAAGCTTTCATCATCCACACTCATCAACAGGCCCTAAAATATCTATTAGATCAGCGTCTTCACACCATGGTCCAACGCAAATTAGCTGTTAAGCTTCTTGGCTATGATTACTCTGTTCAGTACAAGAAAGGAGTGGAGAACAAGGCAGCCAATGCCCTCTCCAGGTATGGACATGGCCTTGATTCAGCTCACTATTACACTCTATCATCCCACAGTTCAGATTGGATCAACGAGGTGGCTAACAGTTACAATCAGGATCCCAAGCTTTCCCCTATCACACATGCCAAGCTCATTGATTCCTCTACCTACCCACTTTATCAGCAGCATGGAGGCTTATTAAGGTACCGCAATCGTATATGTGTTGGGTCTGGAACTAACTTGCAATACAGGCTTTGGAATCAGCTTCATAACTCTCTAATAGGGGGCCACTCAAGCACTTATGTCACCCTCCAAAAACTCAAACTCTACTTTAACTGGGCCGCATATGAAGCAAACGATTGAGGAATGGATGGCAAACTATGATGTCTGTGCCAGGGGAAAATCGGATACCACCTCACATGCTGGCTTGCTTCAACCACTCAACATTCCCCAACACCAATGGGACAGTATCAGTTTGGATTTCATCTAAGGCCTACCAAAATCTGAAGGCAAGGATTTGATATTAGTTGTGGTCGATAGGTTGAGTAAGTATGCACATTTCTTGTCGATGACACACCCCTACACTGCCGAATCCGTGGCTAAGATCTTTATTGAGCAAATCTACAAATGGCATGGTATGCCTTCCCAAATTATCTCTGACAGGGATAAAATTTTACTAGCGAGCTATGGACTGAACTGATGAGTCTTGCTGGAGTTCAACTAGCCATGAGCACGGCATATCATCCTCAAATGGATGGACAAACCGAACGAGTCAACAGGTGCCTTGAAACTAACCTCCGCTGCTCTTGCTCACAGAATCCTCATTCCTGGCACAACTGGATTCATCTCACCGAGTTCTGGTATAATACATCCTACCATACCAGCATCAAAATTTCTCCCTACAAAGCTTTGTATGGCCAAGAAGTTAAGCATATCCCCGTGCCTTTTCCACCCACCACAATAAACCCAACAGTCCATGAGATACTCCAGCAAAGGGAGCATATGCAGTTTCTGCTACATGAGAATCTGACACACGCTCAAAATCGCATGAAACTCAATGCTGACAAGAACAGGGTAGAAAGATCCTATGCCCCAGGAAGTCAAGTTTTCCTTAAACTTCAACCATATCGCCAGAATACTGTCTAGTTCCGTAAGAATATGAAATTAGCTCCACGATTTTATGGGCCTTACACCATACTGGAGCGAATTGGAGAAGTCGCTTACAGACTTGATCTGCCCACTAATTCAAAGATACACCCAATGTTTCACGTTTCTCAACTCAAAGAAAAACTAAAACAAAAAGAAATGGCAGTCACTGACCTACCCCGGTGACTAAATAAAGGGAGTTCCAAATCTACCAAGTTCGTTTTCTTGATCACCGTGTTATTCCAGGACCAAACGGCCCCATCAGACAAGTTTTCATTCACTGGTCGGGTTCCGTGCCCTCACAAGCTTGCTGGGAGGATCTTCATTTCATCAAGACCCATCAAGCAGGGGGCAATGTTACACCCCCAATAATGGGCCATGATCCATTTCAGACTCAGACTTTACCGGAAGATGTTTGCTGGACATGGAAGAAGAAGAGATCCTCAAAATTGTTACAACTGCCTGAAAACCTCGGAACCAATAAGAACATAACAAATGGCAGACATAGAAGCGGGATTAAAGGATCCGTTGATCATTTCCTTTATTTTAAATTGAGTCAAATAGTTGTGTTAGTGCTTAAAGAGTCGTGGTAGCTGTTCGATGTCGTGTAGGTCGTGGTGGTCGTGGTGTAACGTCCACCAATCGTGGGTCTTGTTAGATTTGTTTAAATATCGCGTTTCTTTACTCTTGTAGACACCTTTTTTGATGAATATGAACTGATATGTTCCATTCTATCTTTCTCCTCCTCTGTTCCAACTAAATTCCCCTGGATTCCGACTATGATCTACATCAGATCGTCTAGCTATACCTCCATTTTTGTAGTGTTTGCGACAGATTAGCAGACACTTGAATGAGCTTGCCGTAACTCTTAAATGGTGTTGACATACAACAAACAAAGACAACAAACACACTTCAGCAGCCAATATTGACAAACATTTAGCAACCACCATTGACAAACATCCAGCAGCCAAAGAAGAAAATAAGGAGCAGCCAAAGAAGACAATTCCCAAGCTTGTACTC
>JAOWBN010019776.1:0-10679 GCA_028565015.1 Pinguicula moranensis
CCCAAATTCTAAATCCTACGGACCCTAAACGTAGACTTTTAAGGATTTAGTGTAAACTTAGGTGTAAACTTAAGAGTCAATATAACCATCCTTTATATATATGCAATTCTAGATAATACAAAGATTAGGAGAAATGGCTTATCATGCCCGGATCTTAATTATCTCAATAAATAAGTGTTCAAATTAATTGCCATTGGATTGAGGTTAATTTGGACAGTTCATGAGTGTCGAATCCTAATTATAATAGAAAGTTATGATTATTTTGATAGCTATGTCAAGAATAAATTTTATAAGATTGATTGGCAATATCTGTCTTTCGAAATATTGAGGTCCATCAAATGGATTTGAATATTGCTTTTTTAATGAAAATTTTGATGAAGAAATCTACATGGAACAGCCTGAGGGTTAGTAGTTCCTTGACAAGAAAAAAAGTTTGTAAATTGGTGAATTTTTTATACGAACTTAAACAAGCATCCAAACAGTGACATGAAAAATTTAATAATGTTATGATGATTAATGGATACAAAATCAATCGATGTTGAAGAGGCTTCCTGGTCTGAGAAGAAATACACAAATGTGCAGTTTACCCAACTTTGTTCTCCAAGAATTGCTTAATTTTTACATTGACCAAACATACCTATTTATAAGAGTTGACAATGTATATAGGTATTTTCTATTTACATATTAGTTGGCCATGTTACGCAGCTTATGGGCGATGGCCATTATTCTCATTATCTCCTTTGTCTGTGGCTCCATGTTGATAGCTTTATGTTGAAGGTTTTGTGGTTAGTTACCTTTCGTCAAACGACTTTGGTCAGCCTTGGTCAAGGGAATGTATGGGTCAGGCCTCGAAGGGGTGTGTTTGCATTCGAAGTGGCTCCCTTCGAAGCCTTCCAACGTGTGCCCAAGACAGGGTGTTTGAGGGCTTTCTATTTTTCCCTTTGAGGTAGCTCGAGACTTAGTCGATTTTGCATGATCTTCTAGTGGTTTTTATCCGTACTGGGCTGACTTTTGATGGGCTTTTACCATCCCTTTTCCGACTCACATTAAACAAATCATAAAAGGATTTATGAGGAGACGTACAATCTACTCATCACATATACCATTTTACGAAATGTTGATGGGGCTGATACCTTAGTCGACAGTAAACTAGAATCAATGAATGCTTTGCAATCTGTGCCTAACTTAGCATTTCTGAAAGGTTCAATGTTTTCATACAAAATGAACCCTACCAAACACAACATAAAAACTTAGAAGAATTCCAAAAATTGAATTTGATTCTAGAAAGGATAGACCAACAACTAAATGATACAATTTTAATTATGACATTATTAAAATTTTTGACTAATGATTATCTAGTTGTAATAATGCATTCCAATTTTTGGAGTTGTCCCCAAACTAGATCTAGTGATTTTTAGACCTAAGGCTAGGGAGATTGAACTAAAAACACAAAAGTTGAATGTTGATTCTCTTTGTGCAAGCATTAAGTATGAAAATTACAGTGAGACAACATAAAAACAACGAAGATAAGTCTCAAAAAAGGATAAAGGCCGAGAAAATATGTTACATGTAACGTAATCTGATGGTTTCTTTCTCTAATGAAAACCCTCCTCCTTCTTTCTAAACCATACAAACTGATGGCTTCCTCCTCAAAGGGGCCAACAAGATCTCGTGATAACACCCAACCCTCAAACCAGTACCATTCTAAAAATCTGGATGACATATTTGAAGTAGAGAATCAGGAAATTGGATGGACACTAGTTAAAAGTCGCTCCAAGCGCCACATAACTAATAAGCAAAGTAGAGGAGAAGCAAAAAAACCTCTACCCAACTATATCAGACGAATTCGAGCAGAGTTTGTATCTTTTCATTCCATGAACTTCCTCTCATCATGAAAAAAGAAGAAATGTGCGAGATCTTCTATGTATATGGCTATGTCAGTGATATCCATGTACCAAGTAGAGAAACAAGCCTAGGAAGTAGATTTGGTTTGTGCACTTTAGCAAATATTCGGCCAGTGGTAATCTGAAGGAAAGCTGAATGGCATATGCATTGGTTCATGCCAGTTGAAAGTGAGGCAAGGAATGTGAACCCGAAGAACTCCGCTGATATCCCTAATGTGGCAGGGACTCCCTCTCAGCCAGTGGGGAATAACAGTCTAAATGAAGGCTTTACGCCATAAGTGTTGTCCCCGATAACATTTAAATCAGATCCGGTGGCATCGCAATGACTACTCTATTGAACATTGACAGTATGAAAACTATTATACAAGAGAGAGAGTATAAAGGCGGTTTGGCGGTATGTTTAGAGGGTGGAGAAATTTTAGTGAAGCTTAACTCTACCGATGATCAAACACATTTGTTGGCTGATAAAATTACATCAGAACGCCTCTGTCTCTACTCTTTGCGACCATGGAGATTACTAAATGGAAGCCCTGCCCGTTCGGTTTGGGTGCAAGTTCATGGTAACCCCCTCCATTGTTGGTATGAAGACTGTTTTAAAGAAATCAGATCTAGGTTGGGATCCCTGATTTCGATAGATGAAAAAACAGTGGAGCAGGCAGAGTTGCAGTTTGGGAGGATCCAAGTTTTAACAAGTTCAAATAATCCTATACATCTCACACTAGATGTTGAAACAGAAGAAGGAAAATTCAGTGTTCAAGTATAAGAATAAACCAATGAACACTACATGATGCAGGGTTGGGGAGTCCGGTTGTCAGAATAGGTAAAAATAGATAGATAGTTGGTACCAAAAATGTCTTGTATTTTCTTGTATTTTTATAGTATGTTTTATAGGTAATACCTTTACATTCAATATGGGTGGTTGAGGAGATTTCGGATATTGACGGAGGAAGATCATCATGATTGATCATTTCCTCTTTTACAAAGTCAATCCCAAAATCTCCTTCTAATTATTTTAACACTCCCCCTTCAAGTTGGATTGGGGAATCTATAATTCCTAACTTGTGCAGTGCTTTGATGAAGGCATTGCTTGTTACTGCTTTGGTTAGGATATCTGTTAATTGATCTTTTGATCGGACGAATGGTAGGCTCACGATCTTCTCTTCGGTTTTCTCCTTAATGAAGTATTGATCTACCTCAACGTGTTTGGTCCGATCATGTTGTACCGGATTCTCAGATATGCTAATGGCCGCACGATTGTCACACCTCAGCTGGCATGTTCCAGGAATCGATTGTCCTATCTATGCCAGAAGTTTTCGTAGCCATAGAATTTAAGTTATTCATCGAGCAATTCCTTGAAACTCAACCTCTGCACTATATAGGGCCACAACTTTCTAATTTTTCCTCTTCCATGTTACCAGGTTTCCGCCTACAGTCATAAAATATCTGACTATTGATCTTCTGTCTATAGGATTGCCTGCTCAGTCTGCATTAGTGTATCCATGAATCTCAAGATGTCCATTTTTTCTTAAACTGAATTCCTTTTCTTGGAGTATGGAGATCAAAGATTTTGGTAGGGAGACGATTTATGAGGTCAACTGCAATAGCTATGGCCTCCGACCAAAGGGTGTGAGGGACATGAGCTTCAATCATAATAGCCCGGGTCATTTTTACCCTAAAACCCTAATAATTCTATTTTTTCTCTCATGGACTCCATTATGTTCTGGTGTATGGGAGCGAGTAGTCTGATGGATAATCACACACTAGAGACAGAAAAATTTCATAGAATGGTTGACAAATTCCCCCCATTATCAGATTGGAGAACCTGTATTTTGAAACTTGGTAACAATCATGGCATAAAAATCAGCAAATTTTTGGAATACTTAAATTTGGTTTTCAAGAAATATACCCAAGTCATCCTAGTACAATCATCGATAAATAAGAGAAAGTAACGAAAAACACTTTTGCAAGAATTTGGTGTCGGGCCCCACACATCAGAATGAACAATGGAGAAATGATCAAGAGTTTGCTTATTGTTTTGATAAAATGTCGATAAATCTTAGCTAAACAACTCGTATCATAAGTAAAGGGTTGCTAGTTTTTAAAGAAGTTTGGGAATAAGAGTTTAAGAAAACCAGTAGAGGGATGTCCTAGCCGCCTGTGCCACAACCAAGCTTGCCAGTCAGTTGCCCCATGAGTCAACATTGTGGTTCCTTGGCGATTCACCTCATCCATAGTATGATCCTCATGCTCAATGCCACGCCCAATGATCGCCGTCGTCCGAATATCTTGTAACAAGCAAAACGTAGGATACATCAATGTTGTACAGTTCAATTCTTTGGTCACATGACTGATAGATAATAATTTGCAGGATAAGACAAGAACAAATAAGCAATTTTTTAGTTTCAAGGTTGGTGAAAGCTCAATTGTTCTTGCGCCATGTACTAGAGTCATGCCACCATTAGCAGTTTGGATTCAGGTTTTACGAGGAGCAGTGGTCGAGATAAGGTCTGATCGATCATTGGTCATGGTGTCCGTTGCCCCACAATCAAATAACCAACAGGTTGGGGCCATTGGTGAGGATCCATGGACAGAAAAAACTGAGGACTCATCAGGTCCGAAATAGTCAGGTGGAAAAAATATTTGGATTTTGGGGGGTGATTTTGCAGTTTAGGAAATCAACAGGGGTCCCAAATTGAAAATTTTGAAACACGGGGGTGTCCCTGCAAATTTGGAGAATTTTTGGGTAGTTGGGAAATGATTTGGGGTTCTTTTTTGGGAAGTCAGGGAGTTTATAGGGCGTAACGGATATTTAGTAGAGTGCTGGGGATGTACATGGGAATTCGGCAAAGTTGTAGGGTGTACTTCGAATTCGAGCAAAGTTTCGGGGCAGTTTCTCAATGTTGCTAGATTTTCTCCAACTGGACCACACTGAGCTCGCTGACCACAGAGACTCCTCGATTCCATAGTAGTGCCTCGATCAGGGTTTCTCCTTGGTTTCGAGATAACTTCTCGATTCCCAGTGCCTCAATCAGGATTTCTCCTCTCTAGCCATTCCCTGAGTTCCTGAAAACATATTTGGACAGAGAAAAACCTCTTCATTTTTATACCTTCTCTGTGGCTTTCTCCGCCGTTTTTCTCTTGTGCCGCCGCCACAACACCAAATCCAGGCATTCCATTAGACCATTCGCCGCCGTGGTTGCTGGTGGCATCGGAGTTTCCAATGGCGATGGCCACGGTACCTCCCTCTCTTGTCTTGTTTTCGGTTCCTCTGTCGGGTTATCCTACTTTTTGGTAGCATTTCTCTATCGGATGCCCATTTTTTCCACATTCTTTGCACTGTATGTGGTAGGGATATCCGACCCTTCGATAGCATGCCTCAGTTGCATGTCCAATTTTTTTGCATTCTAGGCATGAAATCTTATATTTCTCTTTCTCCATGTATTGGGATGATGATTTCGTCGAGTAATTGGTGGATTCTGACAAAGATCTCGCAACGAGGTCGCTTTCGATTCCCTAGGATGTGTTGTCATTTTTGTGGTTAACCGAATTTAGTGTATCCAGGCGCGTGGCTTCGTAGTGGATAGCAGCATATGCTACTTCCACTGAGGGAAGATGGTCAGATTTTAGAAGGTCTTATTTCACTGCGTCGTACTCTTCACGTACCGAGACCATAAATTGAAAGAGTCTAGTCTCTTGTTTCAGCCAACTGAATGTCGCAATGTCTATTGGAGAAATCGCCGGGTTGGGTTGAATCGATTTCATGCCAGATCCGCTGAAACGTACTATTCAGGTTCTCAAGTGTTCCGTCACCTTGTTGTTTTCTGTTTCCTTTGACCGTAATATTGAAGATATGCAGTGAGTCTCCTCTACTGCTGTAGGTAGTGGCAAGTCCTTTCCACAACTCTTGTGTGTTTGGGTACTTTGCAAAGTTATTCACGAGATCCCTTTCAATAGCACCCTTTCCGCCAGTCGCCACCTTCATCAGTCGTGACCTCATGGTCATCGAGATGGTTTGATTGCCTTCAGGAACGATCATTCGTTTGAGAAGTTGTGCGATTTGATTCGATAGGTTGCCCGAGGCTAGGCTAGTTTCTGCCGCCGGGGCGATCTGTTGATTCTTGTCGTCTCCTTTCATGATTCATTCAAAGGGAAATGGTAGATGATGAAGCCTTATTTCGAACCTGGCTCTGATACCATGTCAGAATAGCTAAAAACGATAGATAGTTGGTACCAAAAAATTCTTGTTATTTCCCTTGTATGTTTTTCCGTATTTTATAGGCAATGCCTTTACATTTAATATGAATAGTTGAGGAGATTTCGGATCTTGAAGAAGAATGATTGATCTTTTCCTCTTTTGCAAAGACAAGATCTGAAATCTCCTCCTAATTATTCTAACAAGCTCCAACCCAAAGAATTCATCGATTGGCTACACATAGTGTAACAAAATTTTGAATTTAAAGGTGCCCCTAATCACCACGTGATTGCGTGGTCGTGCGCTCGCCTGGTGGCATCAATTGAAACTAACTCGCCAACGATTGGACAAACCCAAAATTGTTACCTGGGACAAGATGAAGAAGCAACTGCATGCAGAATTTTTGCTTAGCAACTTCCATCGGATTCGGATCCTCAACCAACGCCTCTAGGGGTTGCGCCTGAGCACCAAATTAGTTGAAGAGTACACAACCGAGTTGTATGATCTTCCCTCGAGTTAATCTTATGGAATATGAGGAACAATTAGAAGGACGTTATATTTCCAGTTTGTGCATACAAATCCAGGAGATGGTCAACCTCTTTGACCCATTAACTATCGCGGAAGCATATCAGCAAGCACTAATGGTTGAACGACAACTCCATCATTCGTTGCACACCAGTTTCATGCCCAGGACCATGTCGAAGGAGACAACTATCCTACCACAACCCGCGCTCTTGAAACCACCGGGAACAGCGGTGCATTGTTTCAGTTGTGGCGAACTCGACCATAAACAAATTGATTGCGCAATGGTGCATGATACAGATGAAGGCACACCAAAATCCCAAGCTTTTGATATTTTCACAAATCCAGTGTACGACGATGTGCCTAAAGAAATTGCCAAGGGCGATGTCGGAACTAGTCTAGTGGTGCATCATACCTGCCTAGCGTCGCGCGCAGAGATCAAAGATTGGCATCGCCACGAGCTATTTCACTCCACGTGTATGGTTGATGGTAAGATTTGTAGATTCATTGTTGACAGAGGCAGCTTTGAAAATGTGATCTCCCTGGAGGCCGTGTCCAAACTTGGCCTCCGTCCTATGGCGCACCCATCCCATACAAACTCGGATGGCTCAAAAAAGGAGGTGAAGTGACAGTACAAGACCGAGCCCTGGTTTCCTTTTCGCTGGGCAAGCATTATCATGACTCAGTATGGTGCGATGTCGTCGATATGGATGCATGCCACATCCTTCTTGGAGACCTTGGCAGTTCGACGGTAAGGTCATTCGTGATGACGGCCTCAATACGTACAGCTTCATGTTTGATGGCGTCAAAATCACCCTGGTGCTTACTCGCACAAGTACGCTACGGCCAGAAGCAAGCATTCGCCTGCTGAATTTCATGCGTTGTGTGTAGGAGCTCCAAGCAACTGAGTTCGCTTATATGCTCATTCAAAAGGACACTCATCCCCCCTTTGTTCATCCTATCACAGTGTTGTCGTTACTCGAAGAATTCAGTGATGTTTTTCCTATTGATATGTCAGATGGGTTACCTCCATTGCGAGCTACCCAACATCACATAGATCTTGAGCTGGGTGCTGCACTACCGCATGAGTCCTGCGGAAAATCAAGAACTCTGCAAATAAGTAGAAGACTTGCTGCGCAAGGGGAACATTCGTGAAAGTTTGAGCTCGTGGTATGTCCCAGTGCTTCTCATCCCCAAGAAAATTTTGAATGGCGGATGTGTGTGGACAGTCGCAATTAATCAAATCACAGTCAAGTATCATTTTCCCATCCCTTGTCTTGGCAACTTACTTGATCAGCTAAGTGGTGCCTCGGTGTTCTCCAAGTTGGACATGAAAAGTGGATACCACCAAGTGCGCATCCGGTTGGGCGATGAGTGAAAGTTTGCATTCAAAACCAGAGAAGGATTGTACGAATTGCTTGTAATGCCTTTCGGTCTTTTGAACGCCCCCATCACCTTTATGCGGATCAGGAATTAGGTGTTACGCCCTTTCATTGGTATCTACGTGTCGTTTATTTCAACGACATTTTTGCTTATAGTCGCAGTCACCTCGAGCATGAGCATCATCTCCGTGAAGTTCTCACCACCCTCAGGCAGGAGCACTTCTATTATGAGTAAGAAATGTTCCTTCTTCGCATAAAAGGTCACCTTCCTCGGCTATGTTATCACAAGTACTAGTTTTTTTGTTGATCCGGCCAAGGTAGATGCTATACTGCAGTGACCTACCCCACAGACTGCCTCAAATGTGCGCAGCTTCCATGGGATGGCCTCCTTCTATCGGCAGTTCATCCTTCACTTCAGTGCGGCCATGTCACCCCTCACAGAATGTATGAAGGCCCTGCGGTTTGAATGTATAGAAAAAGCAAAGAACGCCTTCGCCACAATAAAGCAGTTGCTCTGCAATGCCCCTATCTTGATGTTCCCAGATTTCCAACAGCCCTTCGAGTTACACAGTGATGCCTCAAAGTGCAGCATTGGTGCTGTGCTTAGTCAACAGTAGTGTTCTGTGGCGTACTTTAGCGAGAAGCTGGCAGGCGAGAAGCTTAATTATAGTGCCTATGATATTGAGCTCTACGTCCCAAGCAATCAAGCATTGGTGTCATTACCTATTTCACTGTTAGTTTATTTTGTTCACTGACCATGAAGCTTTAAAGTATGTGCATCAGCAAGATAAAATCTCCACAAGACATGCGACTTGGTTTGGCTATTTGCAACAGCTTACATTTGTGATCAAGCATAAATCTGGCGCCTTAAACGATGTCACGGATGCCTTAAACAGGAGGCACAATCTCCTCTCACAGATGTCCATAAAACTCCCGGGTTTCAGTGCCTCTAGGACATTGTGGCCACAGATCCTTTCTTTGACCCCATCTTCCACCAAGCAACTTTGGGCACCTCCATAGAGTATTCTAGATGGTTTTCTCTTTTGTGGCAATGTGTTATGTATCCCCAATTACAGTGTGTGTGGCCTTATCATTCGGGATCTACATAACGAGTGGGCACATAGGAATGGCCAAAACACTCTCTTTGATCCAACACTCATATTTTTGGCCAAAGTTGCGCAAGTGAAACGATTTGTGCGTAGATGCCACATTTGCCAGGTCTGCAAGTGGTCATGCTTCAAATGCAGGATTATGCATGCCTCTGCCTATCCCGACACAACCATGGATGGACCTGAGCATGGACTTTATCCTAGGCCTCCCACGAACTCATCGCGGATTTGTGCCCTCCTCTTCTTTAGAGAAGTTTACCGTCTCCATGTCCTCCCTATCACCATCATTTTAGAACGTAACTCCCGCTTCCTTAGTCATTTTTGGTGCAGCTTATGGCGCCTTGTCAACACGCTGCTAAATTTTAGCAGTGCGTATCATCCGCAGTCTGATGGTCAAACCAAGGTCGCCAACCACTCGTTGGGCAATTTGTTCCGCTGCCTAGTCCAAGACCATCCGCATCGTTGGGATTTCGGCCTTAGTTATGTTGAATTTGCATTCAACCAAACAACCAACCGCATCACTTGATTTAGCCCTTTTTAGGTCGTGTACTATATGGTTCTGCGAGGCTCCCTGTACCTCGCACTCATATTTGACCTGCGCAGACCCCATGGTAGGGCAAATGATTTTGTGAACAGCCTCGAACAAGTACACTCTGTTGTCCACCACAACCTACAGGAAGCCACGAAAAATATAAAACCGCCGCAAACGCACATCGCCGCCACACAGATTGGACAACTTCAAGGTGGAGAATGTAAGATTGAAACTACCAATATGCCCTTCACTTATGGAAAAACAATCTGGACCATTGATTTGAGATTACATCTATGGCTGCGATAAGAGGATTGGGTGTTGTCCTAATCCATTGTTATAAAAGGCTCAACGAGGCCTTTGAGGAAGAAGAGAATAAACTTGCACAGCCTTCTTCCAACAAGAAAATTTCTCTCCTCTGGGTTGTTCTAGTGTGTATTCTCCTTCTTTAGAATCTGTAAAGTTTTGATTGCTCTGCTAGTAGTTCTTGTAACAGAAGGTAGAAGCGACTTGTTTTGTCGCTGATTTGTTCGGGCCAAGTGGAGGTTTCTTGGCTGTTGGTTGAGCATAGTCCAGTGTTGGATGTTCTTATACAAACTTCTTCATTGTTTGGTTGATTAATACTAGTGCAACGAGCTGAATCCTCTTTGTCTGAGATCAACGTTGAGGTAGTCAGAATCTAAGATTCTGGTGAACCATGGGTCTTATATCCGGTGTTATTTACTACTTTTAGTTCTGATTTTATACTTCTTGTTTTTCAAACGTGTGCAGCTTATCGCTGTTGTGTGTTACATTTGAGGCTTGCTGCCTCTGCTTGCTGTGATTCTTACAAACTGTCTCTTCACAAATTGATTAATTCTCAGTCATAGATTGTCAATTGGGTAAATATGTCTACAATAATTGAAATCAATATGTTTGATGGGAAGGATGATTTTAACAGTTGGTATAAGAAAATGAAGGGAATTTTATCGTATAATAAAGTACATTATGCTTTATAAAAGGACATGGCTAAATGGACAAAATATACTAATAAACGAGTAG
>JAOWBN010019787.1:0-10678 GCA_028565015.1 Pinguicula moranensis
TTTATTTAATTTTGAATCTTAAATAATGTCTAGTAAAAGAAAAAAATTGAACATTTACATTGCTTGCAGTTTCCCAAAGTTAGAAGTAGGGAATTATCGACTGGTGGAAAGTTGACAATATATTCCCATGATTACTTCATATCCTTCTATTTAGATTTCACTGTATCTCGGTCAATTTTTCGATTCGACTACACTATTATTTTTTGTTTGTTGAACTTTTACGGAATACCTTTTGTTAATAATTACATTGTGTGAATAATAATTATATCTGTTGGGCATTGCAGTAGCTATATTTTTCTGCTGATTGTAAGGATGGATGAGGATGTAATATGGTTGTGCGATAATGAAACCGTTAGGAATTTGGATTGGTTTCATCGATTGATTGAACCAACTTCTTTGTGTTTCTTTCACAATTCTCGAAATTCGAACAAAGAGTAAGACATCAAGATGTAAGACCCGTGGCTCACTAGAATTTTTTTGCAAAATTAAGTTACGTCTACGTTTTGAGCTCACTAACAAGGGCCTTACCACACTTCTTTATTAGCTGATGTGGTAGGTAAAAATACGGATAAAAGGTCCGTCAGATAAGGCACATTTATCAAACAAAGCTTCAAAGTCACCTCGTACGAAAGATGCGCCGACCTCGATGATCCACCTTGGAAACTCGCGGGGCCTTTGGAATGGACCACATGCATCCTTTGGACACACACTCGCACACACCCATCGTAATCTAGCTATTGTATTTCCCTTCCCTCTGAGAGTTGAATGTGAGGATCGGGAAAAGGAAAGGCGCAAGTTCTTATCCCCCAAATTCTCCTGATTTCATCATTGGCTTGATCTGTGGGAACATTTTTCATACTCATTGAGAAGATTTCCCAACTACAATAACTAAAGAATGGCAGGAACATCTGAACACCAGACCCGTCCTACCTCCGGCCAAAAAGCAAGACACAGAAGGAGACCCTTGTGGTTATTCTGCCCAAAGAAAGTGATAGACGATGACAATACAGGTTGTCACCCATTGCCTGCACCATGGGAGGGAATCCGGGTGAGCAACGACCCATTACAGGCTCTCGCCTCCTAGATCGGGATGAAAAGTACAGGAAACTCCTACGGAGAAGAGCAAGGCATGAAGGGCCACCGGAATTCGCAGAACAAAGGAACCCGAGTGAGTTAAAATTGTGATTCTTCCTTTACATGATGTATGTCTCCCAAAAGAAGGAAGAGTCATTAATCGACTTTACGCACCACTTCAAAGTCGAGTGTCACAAAGTTTCAGGGTACACCGGTTACATGAACATCTTGAAAGGGACTTGACCCCACAGTTACACTCGAGCGAAAGAAATCGGCCGAAGAAATCTCTCACCACCCACGTGAACGTGTTTCCCGGTGGATTCGTGAGTGAAGCTTATGCAAGCCAAATGAAGACTATCGAAGGAGGCCCATGGACAACTCCTGACACTAGCCAAAACCACCGTAGAGGTATGTTTTGAAGAAAATGAAATACCGAATGATTTGCCAACATATGCCTCTTTGATGACTCTAGTGGTGATATAAAGGTTCAACGCGAGAAGGATCTTGGTCGACCAGTGGAGCTTGATGGACAATTTGTCCTTTTTCTACCAAATGGGCTTGGGAAAAGGCCGGTTGGAACCCTTTATTACTCTCCTTTTGGGATTCAGAGGAGTCAAAGTCGAGTCCCGAGGAGTCATCGAGTTGCCTGTGAGGCTAGGAGAGGAAGGAAACACGGCCACACAACTGGTTTGGTTTTGGCTATAGCACCATTTTGGCAGGACAAGTCTATACCAGGTTAAGGCTATCATATCCACCTACCATAAAGTTATGAAGAGCTCAAAGCGTTCACCTCGCACAATGCCCGATGACGTCGTTAGGATGACTGCCAGGAAGAATACCCTAAGGCGAGCCTCTCAGCTTATTTTTTGTCATCCATCTCGTTTTAATATTCCAGATACCTCCAATGCATCTTGTACGATTTCTAGTTGTGACATTTCTGCCCGTTCTAAGCACACTCTCCTCCCTTTTCCTGTAATTGCTACAAATCATGCTACTTTCAATTTTGAACACATTTTTGTGATATTTGGGGGTGGTTATCACATTGCTTCCTTATCTGGTGCTGATTAATTTTTTACTATTGTGGATGTCACTACTTGGATTTACTTGATGCGTTTTGAATCTAAAACTTATTCTCATTTTCTTAATGTTTTCATGCTAATTAAAAATCAGTTCAACGCCACTATCAAGTGGCTTCGCACTGATAATGGTCAAGTATTCTTCTCATACCTTTCAACATTTTCTTTGTACTCATGGGATTATCCATGAATGAACTTGCATTGAATTCCCCCAATAGAATGGGGTTTCCAAGTATAAACATCGTCATCTCCTCAATGTCGCTCGCATTCTCCATTATCAGACTTCTCTCCCTATTTTGTTTTGGGCCAATTGCATTCTTGCTACAGTTTATTTGATAAAGTGTACCCCAAGTATTTTTCTTAACCATAAATATCCTTTCAAACTCCTCTTCCACAAAGCCCCCTCATATTCTCATCTTCGTGTTTTTGGTTGCCTCTGTCATGCGCAAACGTTCCATGCTTATCGGGATAAATTTGCTTCTCGTTCCTCCCATTGTGTTTTAATTGGTTATGCCACTTCTTACAAAGCTTACAAGTTATTCAATCTTTCTACTCAATCCATCATTTACTCTCGCGATGTCACCTTTTATGAAACTAGCTTCCCTTTTCACGAATTCACCTCTGTTCATGTCCCTGAGGCTCCATTCCTCGAGCATGTTTTCCTACTGAAACCCCTCCCCCTTTGCTTGCATCCATCCTTTCGGGCACCCTACCCTCGGATGACACCCCTCCTTTCTCCCCAACCTTACCACCTTTCCAACCCTCTCTCTTAGCCTCGGAATCGAGCATACCAACTCAATGTCGATGTCTCTATGGAATGGTACAAGGCACGCCTTGTTGTCAAAGGGTATACACAGATTGAGGACCTTGATTATCATGAGATGTTAGCCCCCGTCGCCAAGATGACCATTGTTCATTGCTTATTGGTTGTTGCTTCTTCTCGCCATTGCCTTATTCACCAACTAAATGTAAATAATGCCTTCTTATATGGTGATCTTGACAAGGAGATCTACATGCGCCTTCCTCCAGGTTATTATGTCGAGAGGGATACATGTGCTTGTCGCCTTCACAAGTCCCTCTATGACCTCAAACATGCCTCTCGGAATTGGTTTTTGAAATTAACAATTGTTCTTATTGCAGGTTTTCATTAGTCCCAGGCCGATAACTCTCTCTTTACCCTTGTTGTTGCCTCCACTATTATTGTGATCCTTATTTATGTTGACGACATCCTTGTCGTCGGCAACAACCCGTCTCAGATCTCTTATTGCAAGACACTCTTATCCATTCATTTCAAGACCAAGGATCTTGGTACTCTCAAGTTGGCCTTGAAGTCGCTCGTAGTTCTTCGGGTATATTTCTCAGTCAATGGAAGTATACTCTTGATATCCTGAGTAATGTTGGGCATCTTGGTACTCGTCTCGTTGCTTTTTTGATGGAGCAACACCTTCATCTCACTGATTCTACTGACAAGTTGCTCTCTGATCTACAGTCGTATCGACGTCTCGTTGGTCGCCTTATCTAGTTGACCATCACTCGTCCTAATATTGTTTTTACCATGAACATCTTGAGTCAGTTCATGCATGCTCCTCGGGCATCTCACATGATTGTCGTTGTTCGAGTAGTTCATTACTTGAAGGGCACTCTCAACCAGGGTATATTCTTTGCTTCTTCCTCTTTCGATCAGATCATTGCCTACACTGATTCGAATTAGGTCAGCTGCCCCTCACTCATCGTTACACCTCAAGATACTTTGTCCAACTTGGCTCTAGCTCTATCTCTTGGTGGACCAAGAAGCAATCTATTGTCACCCATTCTTCCGTTGGGGTAGAGTATTGGGCCATAGCCATCATCACTTGTGAGCTCATTCGGCTCAAGCAGATATTGGTCGATCTTGGCGGCCCTCAGTTGGAACCCTTTCACCTTTTTTTGTGACAATCAATCTACTCTTCACATTGCTAACAATCATGTGTTTCAAGAGCGCACAAAATACATTGAGATTGATTGTCACCTCGTCCGGGATCGTATTCGCTCTGGCCTCATTAAGCCCCTGCACACTCCTTCTCAAACATAGGTTTTGGACATTTTCACTAAAGACTTAGGGAATGAACTCTTCCATCACTTTTACAGCAAGTTGGGCATTACATACCTCCATGCTCAAACTTGAGAGATTGTTCAATTATCTATTTTCTAATTTTTACATTTACTGTAGCAAGTTGGCCCAAATTCGGGCCCAATTAGATAGGTCGTATGTATATAGAGTTAGATAGTAGGTTTGTTTACGATTCTGTGCATGCGATTACACCTCCAATATGTATGATTCTGTGCATGCGATTACACCTCCAATGTGTGTGATTCTGTGTGTGCGATTCATACCTCCAGTGTGTATGTGATTACACCTCCAGTGTGTGCGAATCAACATGTGTAAACGCACCTTCAAGTGTGTGAATCAGTGTGAGGGATGCCTACCTCCATCAAACCAAATCAAACCAAACATACCTAGTAAAATCTCGCATTGAAGCAGGGTCTGAGGAGGGTGGGATGTACGCAGTCATACCCCTATCTCAAAAGAAATAAAGAGACTATTTCCGTGGAGACCCCCAGCTCGAGAGAGGAATAACTTAAAAAAATAAAATAAAATAAAATAAAATAAACTAAAATAATAATAAATACGACTAATAATATAAATGAGATAAAATATCTAAAATAAAGTATACACCTAGGTAAATACTAATAACACAATAGAAACAGCAGTAGAGGGCTAACAAAGTAATTACCTAAATGAGCGCATAAGGACTAAATAAATAAATAAATAAATACTTGAAATAAATAAATAACTGATATATACTGGAATCGCTAAATAAACAAATACCTAAATAAATACCACCCGTCGACTATACTATCCTAACTACCCCTATCAGCCCAAAGTGCAGTACCCTACGTCTGACATCTCAAATACTATATATCTCTAACCGTAATACGACGTCTCCAACCCGTCCTATCAGAGGTCATGTCTCCGACGAGGTCTAATCCCGCTAAATCTAACCGAATCTGCTCATCCCACGTCCTCCTAGGTCTCCCTCTCCCCCGTCTTCCTTCCACTTGTAGCCTTTCGACTCTCCTGACGGGCTCATCAACGCACCTTCTGCGTACATGTCCAAACCATCGCAATCTCCCCTCTCTCAGCTTGGCACTGATAGATGCGATACCTAGCGTATTCCTAAAGATTCCGTTCGGAATCCTATCCAGTCTCGTATAACCGCACATCCATCTTAGCATTCTCATCTCTGCCACCTCAAACTTCTGCACATGTGCCAGTCTCATAGCCCAACACTCTGACCCATAGAGCATGGCCTGTCTTATCACCGTCTTATAAAATTTTCCTTTTAGCTTTAGTGAAAATTTCTTATCGCATAACACATCCGTAGCCGATCGTCATTTCATTCATCCAACCTTGATACGAGGGATAACATGCCTACAAATTAATCTATCTTGGTGCTAGCTTGTAGCATTACAGAACATAACTAATAAAAGTTGCAAGATCCAGGCATAATGCGAAAAATTACTGAAATTAAATCATAAGGAAAATAAAAAAGGTCATAGGGTTGAGACTGGAAACAACATTTTAAGCATACTAATTGGCTCTAGACTTCAATTTAGACACTAACAAAAGATTTTTCATAGTATATATTAGAAAAAAATATATAATTATAATAATGCAATTTGTGATACCAAAATTATTCAGAGACGACAGGTTCTAGATGGTATTATTGTGGCAAAGAGGAAGTAGATTCTAAGATAAAAGAAAATGTAAGCAAGATTGTTAGTAGACATGAAAAGGTCTACGACAAGGCAGGCAGGTCTTGGTTAATAGACACGTGAAGTGCTCTGCATTCAGTAAAATATGGATACACAGGATTAGAGAATGTCTCCACTCATCAACAATGCCAATGTTGATGATAAATGGATCCCAACCTGATAAGTTCAAAACTCAAAAAGGCACTTGTCCTATTTTCCTATTAATTGGAGAAATTCTAAATTACTTAATTGCAGCATTTAGTAACGGGATTGTGGGGGAATTATAGGGAATAGAATTGGTTAGTACCCCAAAATTGAGCGTTCAAAACAAGTATTGAGATTGAGTCAATTTCCCATAATCGCTATTCCCTCAGACCCATAAACTTGGAGTATCGATAATCTCCTATCCAAATACCATATTGGCCAATCTCCCATAATCTCTAGCATACATATCGTCGAACATAAAACTACGAAAGTCTTTCAACTAAATCCAGATGCAACAACTTCATACATCCCTAAAATGATGAGTTCATACATCCCTAAAGTGATTAGACCAAAGACCACTTGATAGGATTCATTCATAGAAATTATCAAAACTAGAGGTTATATCGGACTTTTTCACATGATCAATAGTTTCAGTCAATAGCTTTTATCATTTTCAATTTTGATAAAAAGTTTCACATTTGGTATTGAACTCAGTTTTTTTATTTTTGGACATTATTGAACTCACACTTGTCCAAGACTTGAATCGCTTATGACATCACGGGAATAATAAGTTCTATGGAGAAAGTCTCAAATAATCAACAAAAATCTTACCATTTTTGTCATAAAAGCTATAAGAAT
Source organism: Pinguicula moranensis (assembly GCA_028565015.1). Lineage (NCBI taxonomy): Eukaryota > Viridiplantae > Streptophyta > Magnoliopsida > Lamiales > Lentibulariaceae > Pinguicula > Pinguicula moranensis. The sequence goes on from JAOWBN010019787.1 coordinate 6,789, forward strand.
AATAGTTTCTTGTCCTCTGAAAATAATAGTGTTAGAACATACTTCCATTCTCAAGTAGCAATAATATATAAAACGAGCAATCACTCGAACCTCAGGCAATCATAGATATGATTCATCTAATCAAGTCTTTCATAACCTAAACCAAAAATGATCATATTTTTAGTACTCTACCTCAAATTACATAAATAAGAAATCAAGAATTCTGCCGAAATAAGAGGCTCATGCGGTCTTTAGATTAAGATGTTGCCAGAAGTTTTTTTAGTAGCCAAAACACAAGAATGGCTGAGCAGATGAACAACAGCAGCAAAGATGATACCTCATACAGTAATGAGACTGCTGTTACAATAGCTTCTTCTCTTGGAGGTTCCAGTGACTGGAAAAACAAAACTAGATCAGAAAGTAGAAAGTTACAAATTTTCAGTACAAAGCTTAGCTAAGGAGATAGAATAGAAATAAAATAAGCCAGCAGAAGACTTGCCTTGGATAAAAATTGGGTAATGCCACCAAGAGAAAGTAATTTTACTTGCAGACATAAATCCGTTAGCGGCATTCGCAACATTTCAGGGATCTGAAGTGTTAGAGATAGAATTAAAGAAATCACAATAGGAAAAGATACAATGAGCTGATATTTCAAAGCTTGGCATCTTTCCGTGTCTAGTTATGAGTTCTGGAAGCTGAGTACCTGGTATGGCCTCATCAGTTTTTCATATCGGAGGCGTGTGTACAAGCAAAAGCATATTCCAGGCTTCACACGCCCCGCTCTTCCTCGTCGTTGCCTAGCATTTGCTTGGGATATCCAATCTTCAACCATGCTTGAGAGTTTCTGTTCACAAAAATCATTACAGCATGTGGTTCTCAGCAACCTCATTAGAGAATAGGAATGCATGTATAATGGACTATCTGTCACTATGATATTTATCAGCCAACATACACCAAAAATATGATCAACAAGCTGAAAAGAGGTCAAGAGAACGGAAATGGTGTCCACAATAAAAAGATGCTAGACGAGCAGAAGAACGAATCAAACTGCTATTTTTAAATACACCAACTCATTACCCAATGCTTTCAACTGTGTAATTTTCAGACATTTCACTATTTTTTTCCCTATTTATCTTGATAGACAAGGCAAGCAACATGGAAATTTAGCCAAGAAAAGGACCTCATCAATGCAATTACAAGAAAATGGACCAATTGAAGTTCACGAGTTTGAAGGCATTGCTGGTCTCAGGTCTACATCCATAAGTAATACAGTGTCAACTCCAAATTTACGAAATAGGAACAAGTCTAAAACTAGAGGGACAAATTTGGTCATTATGGTGCATACATGCCAAAAGCAAAAAAGGTCAACTGAAGCTATCTATGTCAAATACAAGGTTGCTATCAGTATTTTTAGAAACTAGGAATGCCACCAGAAGCACTTATATTTTTATTAGAATCAAAGGAAGCTCGTCCTGACCTTCCGTGGATCATAACGATTCTCCTTGTGCTTTCCACAATCTACCACGTATACAACGTCGTCTATAGTGATACTTGTTTCTGCAATATTTGTTGCAACTATTACCTGAAACATGTAAAGAAGAAGAAAAGCATCGTTGTAATATTAAAAAAAAAGATTAAACAAATCAAACTACAGTGCTTAACCATACTCTCTAATATGTGTGATATAGTTACGCGTGTTCATTGATAAATTCTCTATAAGAGCGAACAAGCTTGCTAAATAGGACTACAAACGAACCTAATGCATAGTGGAGAAGTATATCTCTGGATAAACTGTAGGCAATCAATGACACACACCTTACAAAAATTTATTTTTATTATTAATTTTTTTATCAGCCAAAACCAATCCTCAAACTTAGGACCCAGTGACCACATCTTCACATGTACAAACTCTTACAACTACTAGGCTATAGAGATGAATATAGCATCACTTGTTAGCAGGAACTCAGATTTCACTGAATCTATTCCAATTCCGTTGATCCACTTCATGTTTCACTTGCCAAGACGCAACATCCATGGGTTGTAGTCAAGATTTAGAGAGGGTATCTGGAAACCTCATTTCATCTCAGCTACTCACATTTATGCGGGTGTGAGTGAACAAGAAAAGTGAAAAGTGGACATGGAATAGAGGAACTGAACCTTTAAGTCCACCTATATACAGAAGCAAAACCTTGATATTTTCAACATTCGCTGGACAGGCAAAGGGCAGCTATCCTAGTGTATGAATCAGGGAGAGGTTAGGGCATTGGTAACGATTAGAACAAGGGTTCATCCAACAGTTTTCAACTATAAGGCATAAATAATCATTATTTATCATGAACTTGATGGCAATACACTCTTGATGAGAGAGCTTAGCAATTAACAGCCCTATTCAAATATGTAGGAATTGAAAGGAAGAAACATGGAATAAATAATAAGAAATTGTTATGGGTAATATATATTTGACACAGCAAGCACTAGTTATAACCTAGCATGTGAATGAAAGGTGAACGGTGGACAACTGCTACAAAAAGATTTTATTATTGTATAGTACAGCCAAACGCATAATTTAATGAACACTAGCCACACATTTTGTTGAAATTCCTAATTGTTATTTAGCACCACTGCATCACTGATTAAGGTTATCTAAAGGTAACTTATATTCACCCAATTTGTGATGTAAAAATAAATACTTGCAGGTTTGTAACGTTTAAGAATCTTTTTATCTTTTATGGCTATCTAGATTTCCTAAAGACAAGAGATTTCCAAACTTAAAAGAAACAAACAAAGTGATTACAATCACTAATTTACAGCTAAAGACAATAGATGAAATATTGAATAAAACCTATGGAGATTTCATGCTCTGCAAAACCAAAATATGACTATCTAACACAGCTCTAAAGGGAATTAAATGAGGAAAGATTTACCTTGCGTACGTGATCAGGAGATTTCAGAAACACCTTCTTTTGATCTTCTGGGGCTATAGATGAATGCAATGGAAGAAGCCACTCCGATGAATGCCCACCAAATCTATGAGAGCCGGCAAGTTTATCCAGCAACATATTTATTTCTACTACCCCCTGCCAAATGGCAAATGTAACTCCATAACGCCCAAAATAGATGACCGAGAAGCTTGGCAGAGTCAGATGAACTAATATGCTTCACAAAAGGGAAGTGATACCGGCAAAAAGACAAGGATGGCACCCTCAGTGTATGTTTCATCTATATGACACACTAGATCCTCAAGAAGATCATAATCAATGACATCTTCGTTCAATCTTCTCTGTAACATGGTAAATCAAAATTTAAGCTATCATACTGGCTATCAAAATTAAATAATGAATGAACAGTGCATACCAAGTTTTGACGAGTTTGATCACTGTAATTTATATAATCACTTTTGATGTAATGTGGATTAATTTTTTCTTCAGAAAGTAAGGACTCATCACCCCAGCCAGATATGATAAGATTTTTCTTTCCTCTCCGATTACCAACAGGAGTATTCTGCAAGAATAAGATACAGCAAAAGGTTAAAACTGAAGTATGATCATGGGAAATTTAAGCTCCAATATTAAAAGTGAAATTACAAAAGACGAAAAAAGAAGAATAGGTAAGGAGGAAAAAGTAAACTTGGAATAGAAGTAACCCTAAACTAAATAACTCTCTAGAGTATGGGCTCAAACCCATATTCCAATACTCCCCCTCAAGTTGGGGCGAAGATATCGGTGAGCCCAAGCTTGCGAATGAATGTTTGCAAGAGGCTTGGGCCGATTGGCTTTGTGAACACATCAGCAGTCTGGTCTCGTGAGGCTATGAATTCTGGGGAGATAACACCGGATCGGACCTTTTCTCGAATGAAATGAACATCCACCTCAATGTGCTTGGTTCTCTCATGAAGAACTGAATCGGAGGAC
>JAOWBN010019797.1:0-10678 GCA_028565015.1 Pinguicula moranensis
TCGAGAAGGGAATGCCATAGCAGATTTCCTAGCTAAGCAGGCGACTGCAGAGGGGAGGACAACTACATACATGAACATGAGTCAAGTACCGCAAGCTGTGAAGGGAATGCTAAGGATTGACAAAATGGGATTACCTACCCTTCGGACTCACTAAAGCCTATTGGATATGGCTGGAAGATGGAATACTCCTGTCAAAAGGGTTGCTGTTCTTCAATTTCCCTAGGGACTTCTGCTATATAGCTCCCTATTTTGTAAAGGTTTAGCACTCACCTTTAAGAGTGCAGGTTCCTTTATCTAATAAATGATGAATGTTAACAAAAAAAAGGAATAAAAAACTCATTCCAAGATACTGTATAGTACCTTAACAAATACTGAGTTTGTGAAATTACTAGTGATTCATTTGTACTAATTCTGGTCCTGCGGTGGGCTTTTCATAAATTTAAGTGTCTATGCGCATATAACAACTGCAGCTTTCTAGACTAATGCCAAATTAAACTAATCAAATAGCACGCCACTGGACAGCCTTTAAATGTGTCTAATTTTCGAGCAGTTCCTCTCCAATGCATGGAACTGATCTGTGATCTCATAAACATGCATGTATTTAGATGTGACTAAAAATCATTTTCAAGGAGTTGCAACCAGTTCAGAGCATTTGTACATCAAACTTACCACATTTTTTTCTGATGTAAGGCAGCTTGAACAGCATAACGCCACCAGAAAGCAGTATTCTCTGAAACGGGGAACATGGGCCTTAAGTGAGAGACTTCGACGTGTATTTTATAGATAGAAATGGCCTCCATAAGTTTAATCCAGTCATGATACTGAGCCTGAAAAGGAAAGAACATCACGAGATGCTTGCTAAAAATCCAAAGGATGGAAGCTAAGTCATACAGAAATGTCTTTAAATGATTGGGGTCTCATTCATACTGGCCAAACAAAGATGGTGAGGAAAAGACAACTGAACCTAACTACAACAGATAGCAAAGACATTAAATGTCCAACATATTAAATAATATTTTGTCTTACCAAATAAAAATGGAACTAATATAATCATGGCAAGCATGTCTCGCCACATTTTGATGTTCTCCACTGGATAAATCAAGTGCAACTCTTACTTACTCATAGAACATCGAGTTAAGATTATTATTTTATTTAATTTCTGTTAACGTGACCGGAACTTTCTTATCCAAACTAATCCATACAAAGCGCCACCACTTGAGTAAATCTCAGACCTATGTCCAAACTAAACCGTGGGCGTGACCCCAAGGAATCGAGTTAAGATTATTACCTCTGTAACTGTCAGGGAAACATCCGCAATTATTAAAGAAGCCTTCTCAAAAGGAATATTAGGATCACTTCTTTCCTGGTTCCCAAGACGGTGGTACTTCAGAGCACCATTGATTGGGGAAACTACGTAGTTTCGATCTCGAGCCCATGGGGATATTGAACTGTTAGCTTTTGAAGATTCATTTATACCATCTTCAAAGATCTAAAGACAAAAGGTAAACAAAATTTAAAAACGTTGAGAGGCCTATTCTGTGGCAAAGCACATATTAATTAATGGCAAAACCACAAGTAGCTTCAAAACAAGAATGTACTTCAATCCACTCGCGAGGACTAAGATCCTCCCATCTCTTGTCCACCTTCCATGGATCGCGATTGGAATCATGATACATAGCAAGTCTTTCAAGTTGCAATGACTAATAGAAACAGGAATAGGAACAAAGAAGTCAGTCCAGATTCCCGTACCAATGAGAATAAAATAGCTAAATTCATTCAACTGGTAGTGGAAATCTAGAGCTATAGGGCAAGGTCTGTCATAATTTCACTAGTTGTACTGGATTCAAAACTATGTTTGAAAAGTTTTCTTCACAACATACCTTCAGTATCAACAATGGATAATAAGCATCAAAAGCATATAGTGCATACCTTCCGTAATTTATCTAAAGCACCACTTGTGTCAAAAGTTTCATTGCCCTGCTCGTCCATTGTAACAGCAGCAAGTTTTGCAAGAGTAATGCCACAAGAAAATGGATGCCCTGGGTTGCTGCAGTGGCAAAGTAAAGTAGAGCTAAAACCATAATGTAGAGGCAAAAACACCACACCGCACTTCAGCAATGTAGATCAAACTAAATCCAGTCGCATCAATACAATAAATTGATTAAGCGAGTGAAAGATGAGTTACATGGACAATAAACTAACCTCACGGAATCTTCATATCTAATGTGAACGTTGCTGATAGAAATCTTAAGATTCCCTATGACTGTAGCAATTAGGGAGCCCAGCCATGAATTTCCAGCTGGCGGCTGCAAGGAAGTTGCATATGATTGAAATAATACATGTTATTCCTGAACTTCATAAAACTAATCCTTTTTCATCCAAGTACAGTCGGAGAATTTTTTATCCTCTAGATGCATGCTTGAAAAGATGCTAACACAGCAAAAGAGAAAAGAGCATTGAACTTCAGCCAAGCAGGCATATACAAGTACTCGCTGTGAACTTGGTTAATAAAATAAGTCAAATATAAAAGAAATTACTGCATGGACTGTCCTACATGTCCTTGCTTTGATCTTGATATTGCTTCAAGTGTCGCAGATTCTGCTTCCTGAGGTAACAATATAAGGGGCAATTAATACAAAGATTAGTAACACTTAAATTGCAAGCATTAAACTACTCTATAAAAAGACGATCAAAGCCTATGCTGGGATGTCTAAGAATGTCACAGCATCACTCCTTTAGTATGAACCACTTGAATGCAGCCAGAAAATTTATCAAGTGCCTGTCTAAGACCAGAAAGGTTTTTGGTAGGCAGAGAAGGAAGTAGTACCTATTGAAGAACATGAGAAGCCAATATCTTGCATGCAGACAGAAAATTTATCAAGTGCACATAATTTAAATAAGAAAAAGAATCCAATTCACCTTAGCTAAAGGACAGAAATACTGAAGAAAACAAAATCAAACCCAGTTCACGGAAAGCAAAAGGTGACAGGACAATAACAAAAGTGCTTTCTAATCTTGAAGCAGATATTAAAGTATTCATGAGAAAGAAAAATATTTGAGGACACCAGCCTCAGATTAAGATCACCACAAATATAACCAAGTACTAGAAATCGAACAATTAGGGATGAAAAAGGAAAGAAAGGAAAACCCACATCAATTTGCTGAAGTTTGGCCTCAAAAAGCTTTTCCCGGTCTTCTTCCTTATAGAAGAAAAAGTAAATTAGCATAAGCCAAAAGAGAGATTCTACAGTAATGAAGATGAATCTTGCAGTTTCTAGGTATTTAAAGGCATGTGATTCAAACCTTCAAAGACTTTCCAAAAGGTGCAGAATTTGCAAGAATAAATACTTGATCAATTAAAACTATGACCGGCTCCTTTCCAAGACTTTTCCATGGTACCTTATGATTAAAACAAATGAATTAATCACTTACACTTATGGTTCTGCAAGAAAAAGGGTGAACTGCAGGAGTTTCATAATTTTGGTGGAAGCAAGCAAAAGCAAGCAAATGAAGGGAAGCTATCTCAGATAGTGACCCTTTTTCATTTCTTTTTAATAGGAAGCATGAAGTATTGGAAAGTAAGATAGGGCCCTTGCCACCATAAAATAATACCACAGGATGCAATCAGAACTCTTTTTTTATATAAAAGTACTTCATTGAAAGCAAAGTTTTACATCTTAGCTCCCCAGCGTGTCGCTATTTTACAAAATATGCCTGACCTTGGAAAGGCCTTTGAAACACTTATGTCTTACAAATGTAACCAACAGAAACCCACTAGGTTTTTGAGAGTGCAGTAGTAAGAACTTGTAAATTTCCTAGTCAAATGGCAAACACTTCGCAGGAATGTTACTATTCATTTTCACTCCACATCTATGGTTGCCTCTAGATATGCAATCATGAATAGCTCACATGACAAAGTCCCAAAATAGCTTGTATGCATAGGCACTTACTCATCCAACGCAAGTGTGGAAAATAATAATCAAACTAGTACTTTATTAAGAATAAACCCTTGAGGAATATATATACTACACTCAAATTCTAACTGAATTTAGAATTATAAATCTTATAAAACTTTAATCAACTCTAACTCTATAGATTAATAAACAATCCCATCAGATAACTACTATATAACCTACTAATTATCAAATACCAACACTCCCCTCAAGATGGGCTTCACAAAGCTCATCTTGACACACAGTTTAGCAGTCGATGGCATCCCATCAGACAACGGTGACTCATCTGGTTACTTCCTCCACTTGCACGCATCCAGTATCCTTCTGATTTGGTCCTAGTGTGCAGATTGGGCCACCTAGTATCTCCTTCAGATCTGGCCTATCCAGCTTCTCTATTTACTCTCTCACCAACGCTTTGGCTAGCCAACGTATGGCTCATCACTCCTCTAGCCAACATATGGTTCATCGCTCCTCTAGCCAACGTATGGTTCATCGCTCCTCTAGCCAACGTATGGCTCATCACTCCTTTAGCCAACGCATGGCTTCTCACTCCTCTAGCCAATGCATGGCTTCTCATCCTCGACCCGACGCATGGCTTCTCACTCCTCTACCCAACACACGGCTTCTCACTCCTCTACCCAACACACGGCTTCTCACTTCTCTACCCGACACACGGCTTTCCACCACTTTGGTGAACACTCTCGACTCCCTCTGAGATAGAGTCTCACTCTCATCACTCCTCAATCGCATTGACGCTCCTAGCTCGATACTAGTCTTTTTTATATAAACTTCCATCCTTTATTTAAAGAGAGTCAAACCTTTACAAAAAAAAAGGCCAAGGCCTCAAAATGACCTTGGACCCCAAAAACAATACCCCCACATGTCAGAAGGATGTGGAGGTTGATCCATATTCTATACTAGCTGTCTAGCAAAATCTCATAATAGCCAGTCTTAGTCTATCAAGTCTAAACATGCCTCTGGCACGACGCGGCAAATCTGCCTTGCACCAATAGGTTTTAGAGACGCCAGAAGCTCCTTGTTTGGCCAGTAGGTCAGCAATAGCATTGCCCTCACGATACTAATGCATAACTTGTACCCTTAGTCCTTGTGCTAGGGCTTTGAAAGCTTTCCAAAAGTCCCAAAGATATCAAGGCGTGCAGTTGTCTGCTCTGATCCAGTCCACTAACAGCATTGAGTCAGTTTCTAAAATAACATCCCTCCATTCCTTAGCATGGCAGAGTCTAAGACCAATTGCTGCAACTTGCAACTCTGCTTTGTTCTCTGTGCCATCCCCAAGATATTCTGAGTACGCAGCCAAGCACTCTCCCTTGTCATCCCTGATAATTCCTCCTTCCCAAGCTGGACCTGGATTTCCATAGGAGCTTCCATCAGTATTTAGTTTAACCCAGCCAGCTGGAGGCTTTTCCCATCGAATCACCTTGAAGCTGTACCGAGGCCTGAATCTAATTGGGATGTTCAACTGGATCCTCAGGTACTCATCCTGCACCTATTTTTTAAGAAAAAGATTGGTTAGCATTGTTAAGGAGGCTAGATGATCCCTAACTTGCTGCCAGATATGCTGAGTGGTTTTATAAATCCCTTCAAACCTTGCATTGCACCTGTGCAACCAAATATGCCATGTTAGTATAACAGGAATAATCGTGGATAAAAAACCTTGCAAACCTGTCTTTCTGGTAATCTGAAGCCATTGAAGAATCCTATCTTTCCAGCCCATGATCCCTATAAAATTTACTCCCATCAGTTGGGAAGCTCTTATCCATAAGTTTTTTGTCATAGTTAATTCAGAGAGCACATGATTGGAAGTTTCCTGGCAGCGTATACTGCAGCATTGGCAAGAAGAAGCTAGCTGAATGCCTCGAGTAATAACGTTCTCATCAGTGGGTAAGCATGAATTCCATGCCTTCCAAGCACATACGCTCACTTTGGTGGGTAATGCCTTGTGCCAAAGGATCTCCTTCACTGGAATTATATCAGCCATGTTCCTAGTTTTTTCCCAAGCTGATTTCACCGAGAATTTGCCACTAGCCTCTGCCTGCCAAATGATAATATCACCCTCTTCTTCCTCACCCGGTGGAGGGGTGTTGATAATTTCATTTTTGGATTCCTCGCCAACTAGTTGCAGCAGTTTGGTTGAGTACCAGTTGCCGTTCTGGACAAAATCAGCAATCTGTGCACTACTCTCTAAGATCTGCTCAACCTTTAGTGCCAAAATTCCTGAGGTTACCCACTTCTCAAACCAGAAGCTTGTGTTTCCCTTGCGAATGATGATCTGAATATTATCCAGGACTTCCTGTCTTAGCCCCATTATGTATCTCCACCATCTAGAATCTGATGATCTACTTTGTCTCAGCAGGAGGAGCTCCAACCGTGCATATTTGGCTCTGAAAAATCGCTGCCAGAGGCTACTACCAGCCATGAGATGAAAGCACATCTTCATTCCAAGTGCCTTTTGAACCTCTTAATCCTAAACCCCCTTCATTAGTAGGCTTGCACAGCTTCTTCCAGCGCATCCAATGTAGCTTCCTATTTCCATCCAGTTCTCCTCAGAAACAATCAGCCATTAACTTCCTTATTTCAGCTTCAGTAAGCGCCCACCTTGGCATTTGCATAGTAGCCATGATCATATTGGTAGGCTGGACATCACATATTTTATTAGGATCAGGCGGCCCCCTTAAGTCATGAGCTTCCTTCTCCAACCAATCAGCCTCCTTCTAACTTTCCCAAGTAATGGCTCCAATGCTTGTCTAATCAACCTTCCAAAACTTAATGGCGCACCCAAGTAGGTCACAGGGAAGGCCCCTTCCCTTAAACCTGTCAGTTGTACAATCCTGTGCTTCCTGGCATCCAGGATGAGTTTTGATAGATATAGTACAGACTTTTCCTTAAACAAAAGCTGCCCGGACCAACCACAATATCTATCCAGAATATTAATCAAGAGTCTTATTGATTTGCCATCTCCCCCAGAGAAAAGTAGGATGTCATCTGCATACATAATATGAGAGATAAGAGGAGCCCCAACTGGGTGATGGAATGGAGTGATGTTGCCTTGCTGGAACTCCTTGTGAATCGACTGTGATAGAGCATCCTGCACTAGGATAAATAAGCAAGGGGGAGTGGATCTCCTTGCCGTAAACCCCTACCAGAGCTGAAGAAACCCAATGCAACTCCATTTAGCTTAGCAAAAAACCATTGTCTTTTAATGCATTTCATGATTAGCCCAGTCAATGCAGAATTGAAACCTTTAGCCTTTAGCACTGCCTCCAAAAAATTCCAGTCTACCCTATCAAAGGCCTTAGACATGTCTAACTTTATCACAACATTGCCACCTTTTTGCCTCTTATGCAGAGACTGAACCATTTCTTGGGCCAATGTGATGTTTTCAAAAATGTTGCGGTTTGATAGGAATGCACCCTGCTCATCACTCACCAACCCGGGCATGTAAGCCTTCAGTCTATTACCAAGAACCTTGGCTATGGCCTTGTACACCACTGTGCTAAGGCTTATTGGTCTGAACTTGTCAAACGAGTCAGGATGATCAACTTTAGCTATTAGAGTGATTGTATTTGATGAAAACATCCGTGGCAGGTCTGTGCCACCAAAAAAATCTCTAACATCTCCCACCAGATCACTGTCAGTTACCAGCCAGGTGTCTGTAAAAAAGGATGATCCAAAGCCATTAGAGCCCGGAGAACTCTGGCTCTAGATAGACCATAGTGCATTTCTGACTTAAGCTTCAGTGGGCTGCTCCAGCAGCACTCTGTTCCACTCTGCAAATAGCTTTTGTTCAAATAAATCGCTAAGCTCTTCATCAATAGGCAGTCTACTGTTAGGCTGCGCAGACAAGAGCTGCTCAAAGTAGCTAACTGCAACTTTACGGATGTTCTGTTGGCCAACCAATTGGATACCATCTTGCAGTTTCATCTGAGTAATGCAGTGTTTATTTTGCCTCAGTTTAATTGTAGTGTGAAAAGAGGGTTGTGTTCTTATCACCATTCTTAAGACAAGCCTTCTTGGAAATCTGTTCTAGACGGATCAGTTCCCTGCTTTCCCAGATACTGAGCTCAGCTTTTTTCATTTGGTACATGGCCTCTGTATTGTTAGTTTAGTTATTCTGCAGCTCCATTTCAAGATCTTCCACTTCCCTTGCAAGATTGCAAATATGCACCTATTTTGTACCAAAAACGTCATTGTTCCATGATCTCAATGTTGTTCCCATTCACTTTAGCTTATGTCCCAGCAGTTGTAGCTTCGTAGCACAAGTAGCTTGACTCCTGGTTTCCTTGACTAGATTATGGAATGAATCAGAACTTGACCACATCTCAAGGTATTTGAAAGATTTCCAGCCATACCTCTCGGTTTGCTCATTAAGGTAAATCAGAATTGGACTATGGTCAGATGTCTTGCGGCTTAAGAGGTTGTAGTAACTGAAAGGCTTCCACTCTAAAAATTCTGGATTTACTAGTGCACGGTCCAATTGAGCCCAACTTCTCTGTCTCCCTGAGTGACCATTACACCAAGAGAAACGCCTGCCATTGAGCTTCAAGTCCACTAGACCGCACCTATGGATACAGTGATTGAATTCTCTCATGGGCAGAGTAGCTCTTGGTGCTCCACCTCGCCTCTCGCTATTGGACCTAAGAGCATTGAAGTCCCCCAAGACAACCCATGGCAGACCAGTGGGGATAATGTCCTGTAGGTGCAGCCAGAGATCCCTTCTCTTAACTGGGAGGCACTTTACGTAGACAAATGTGACAATAGTATACACACCAGCACATTTCCAACGACCAGTAACTGCATGTTCATGCAAGCGCAGAACTTGAAAGGCATCTATTTCTTTCCACAGTACCCAAATCTTACCCCTTTCCTCCCCATTAGTGGCTGTGTATGGTAGTCCAAAGGTGTGGGATAAACCTGTTATTCTATGTTCTGAATGAAACGGTTCCGCAATTGCCAAAAGTCCCACTGAATGTTTCCCCACCCATTGTTTTAGATATGACTTGGCTTTCATTACTCCCCTGCTATTCCAGCACAGGATGTCCTCAGCCATAAGTGATCTAGGTGACCTGGACTGTAACTCACCCCTGGTTTAAACCTTGTAGGACTTTGGTGGGATGACTGCTTTTCCTGATTTGCGTAAGATCTTGGGGGATCCTTTGTATCCTTTATTGTCACTGGGCTCTGAATTATACAACTTACCACCACCAGAACCTTGCTTCTTCCCAATCACTTCACCCTCTGAATCCACCTTATCAGGATTTTCATTTGCATCCATCAGACACCAAAATTTGCCAGGATCACATTCTTGATCAACCACGCACTGAATTTGCCATTGATCAGAATCTGACCTCTGATGAAAATCTGGAATATCAGAAGCAGGGAGGCTATTGGTGTGGGCAGACGGCAGAGGTGAGCATTCCCCATCCAAGCCATCCCATGGCTCTTTCAAAGCTGATTTCCTTTTGCTACACTTTGTGTACTTAACCATTGTTCTATCATGGTTGAGCACCAACTGTAGGGCTATCACCGGATTATCTAGATGCAACACCGGAGAGAGGCAAAATGGGTCTGCTCTAGCCTCTGGCAGCAAAGGCATCACCTCCGGAAGAGGTGAGGTGACACTGCTGACTCAGCCACTCCCGTTCGTAGCTCACTTTTTTCCTATTGCTCCTGGTCAGTTACCTGCGGCTGCGCCGGTGCAGTTATCGTATGCTGCTCCGTTTCAGTTGCCATAAGTGGCTCTTGTTCAGATACAGCAGGCTGTTCATTCCTGGGAGAGCCAAAAGATTGGGCTATTTCAGTTCTACGCAGACTTGGCCATACACCGTCTCCAAGTGCGTTTCAGCATAATTAACTAACATCCTCCGATGATCAAAAATACATTTCCAAGTCCTAGGCACTCCCGTTCCTTTAGTGGATATGTGCCCGCTGCCGTGACCAAGGTAATACCAGGGACCTTCGTGTCAGGGTTGTGTTTTCGAACTAGAAACCGCACGATATCAAGTCCTAGAATTTCGCACGCCGGTCCTCCACCTGCAATAGTTGACCAATTGGTTCAACAAATCTGTCTGAAGATCCGGTGGTTCCAGCATTGTACTGCGATACCAGACAGGCGTAGCCAACGATCATTCGGATGGGCTGCAGTAAGAGGGGATTATTGGCGCAATTCTGTGAGTCCAAGCTCCTGCCATTTACTCGCCTCTCCCAGAAAAGCATCCATTTCCGATTCACTCGTGGTTTGGATTAAAACTTGTGCGCCAAGAAGCAGAGATACCTTCATGTGAGCAAGATTCTGGTTTCCCTGAATCTTACGGACAAGTTGGTCCCGTGATATCCCTTGCGTCGTCGCCACCAACCACCACTCGAGCCATTTGACCTCCTCCGGTGTCGAATCTGCAGTGATTTTCAGACTGTCCGGGACTTTCACGTGCGGCCCACCCTCTGGCCGTCGTTGGGCTAGACCTTTACAGGTTTGGGGGGTCTTTTGATACCTGAAAACATTTGCCTTCAACTGTAGCCCTCCAATCTCTAACTCGTCCAATTTCTGCATCGATTTACCGAAGCTATCTCGGATGGATTGATACTGAACGAAGCCAAAACGCTTCTCCTCCTTGTCCAATTTCTTTGGCGTGGATATGCTTGAGATGAACCCAAGCTCAGCAAAGACGGCTCTCATTTCGTCATCCTTCCAGCTCACCGAGAAGTTG
>JAOWBN010019808.1:0-10678 GCA_028565015.1 Pinguicula moranensis
TTGGCATACTCTTGAATCCAGAAGAATTCAATGAGAGGACTATAAAATATCCCTACTCAAGGAGATTACAAAAGTATATATCCCTGAAAATTCGGTCAATCAAGGGGAGTGCTATAGATGTAGATGATTGAGACCGTTTCTACGGATAAGACTTTTGTAACTACAATCATTATCTAGTTCTTATATTTATATATAGAAGAACTAAATAGAATATACAAGAAACTTTCACGATCATTCCAATTCTTCTCTCTTTTACTTCTCTGCAGATTCTTTAGCTTACAACAGCTCTAAAATTTAATAGAGTCATTTTATTATGATTCATTATTATTAAAATAAAAAAAAATCCCATTTACGACATCTAGAGCGGTCACCGCCCAGGACTGAGACTAGATCTCCCGGGGGCCGGTCAACTCTAATTCTTAGTTCATCCAATTTCAACATGATTCCAGCACAGATTCGTGGTTCATTTTGACCACCTCTAACTACATCTTATAGTAGAATGTAACTTGAACTGAATCTATATTTTTATAGATTTGGTATTTGGAAAATTATAATAGCTGAATAAAAAGAATTTTAAATATTCGGAACTTATTTTTGTGAGTGGGTTGGTGTTGCCGAGTGGAGAACCTTAAAATCTGACTATAGTTGACTCGGGGCAGTAGTCGATGTGCCTGTTGTCCCAGTGGCTAGACGCTCGACCTCAGGGCTTGCCTAGAGATCGGATGTTCGAATCCTGCTGGGCTCCAACTCTGTGGCATTGATATTCGTAGATTAGTCGGGTAGAGCTCTTACGGGTTGACCCGAATACTGAAATGGGTAATCCATCATGAAACCGTGGATCTAAAAGAAACGGCTGCATAGGTCCAATCAGGGGTGGAGGGAGGGGGGCCATGGTCCCCCGTGGAATTTTTAAAAAAAATTATATGTACAATTTTTTTTCATTTGGTCCCTTTTAGGCTTTAGCTAATGTAATAATAGTTTTTCTTAAACTGTAATCAATATAAATACAATTTTGGCAATATTATTAATATAGAGGCAAAAAAATAAATTTTAATAAATACTATTTTATATTTTTTTGGACAATTGTTAGTATAGTTTTTTATATTTCCTTCATATATTTTTTTATTTAAATTATTTCGTAAATTGAATATTTTGACCTATAAAAAAATTAAAAAACTTTTTACTTTAAACATTAATCGATCAAATCCGAAAAAAATTCAGATGCTTTCAGTATATTTTTATTGAACAATGTACTTTAAAAAATTTATATAAAATTTATTGGATTTGCTTATATTTTTTTGCTCAAATCCAAAAAAAAATTGCAGCTTAAAACGATTCGATCTGACCCGACCTACTTTATTAAAAATCAAAAAATTTGACCTCCCTCCCTTTAATTCATGGCTCCGCCCCTGGGCCCAATTACCTACCAAAAAAAGACTCGGGGCGGTAGCCCCCTTCCCCTCCCCACCCCACCCCAACTTTTAAATTTATCTATTTTCTGATTCTGCGTCTCGGTCTCTGATAAATTGATCTGTTCTCTTCATTCTGGCCTCCCTATTTTTCTTTTCAACTGATTTAACAGACTATCCGCCGTTGGTTAGAAAACTTAGGTTGCATAAAAATAATAATTAAATGTACCTTAATTCCATGATTTTTTTTATAATTAAAATTTTCTATTAAAACTGGCCAAATGGCCTAAATGTGTAATACACGGATACTGCTCAATATCTCATCTAAGTTTCTCTATTCTGCACTTCATACTGCTAAAGCTAGACATCCCTCAGGTGTCTCATACCATAATCACTCATCTGAATAAAAATAGATAACAGAGCCACGGCATTCGCAGCCAATCAATCAGGGAAACTCCACGGTGATGATATTGTCTACCACACAACCAGTGCCATGTATTGATCTTCACCCATTCTAGTGCCAAAGGACCACATGTCTCTGCGTCAAACCGAATCTCATTTCGTTCTCTCACAATACCCATACTACCGCCTACCAAATGGCAACCTCATGACCAGGATTTTTCATGATATGCTGCATATGTTTCCTGGAGTGCATCACCAGATCCGTACTGCTTCTTGTATAATTAAGCCCAAACCATATGTATACTTCACTCCACAATTCCCAGGCAGATGAACAATTAATAAATAGATGCGGTGTGTCTTCTAGTTCGTATCCGCATCTGACACAAGCCCTCATGTGCCTCTCTATTTTAACCCCACGCCTTAGCAAATTCTTGATTGTTTGGATTTTGTCCTGCACCAACCTCCAAGCAAACTTTAAAGCAACTTTGCCCAGTATATTCCTAACGAAGTTGGGGTCTGATATACGCGATCTTACCCTTGTAATTATACAAAAATGCCGTTTCTGTTTTGCAACCCAGGCGGGTATCAATCCTTGGACCTCATAGTTATGAGGTGTAGTTGCTCACCACTTGAGCCACCAGGACTTGATGCACCAACCTCCAAGCAAAAGTCTGAATTCTATTAGGGGCCAACTTCCCTCATAACCCTGCCAGTATATCAGTATGCTCATTCTACCCATAACCTTAATTCCATGATTAATAAACAAATATTTCTTCTATATCCCGTGCATGATAATTGTGAACTTTTTATCTTAGCATAGAAGGGCATGAAACAATTAGGGATGGTTATAGGTAGTCGGTGGTGGCTCGTGGTCGGTAGCGATGGCAGATAATTTTTTTTTTATCTCGACAATAAGTCGTTGACGCTGACGGATATGGTAGTTGAAATCTACCACAGCTATTGACAATCAATTTTTTTTTGTTTGTTAAAAAAATAACTTAATAATTGTTTATTTTGATTATGAATGTTTATCCTGCTTGATGGATTATTTCATTATATTTGTGGAATTCGATGATTTTTTTGTTATTGCGGTATTATATGATCATATATTTATGCAATTAATAGATTCTTGATGGCGGCGATATCGATGGTTATCGGTGGTGGATTCAATAATTATCGGTGACAATAGTGATGGATTTTTTGCCAACCAACTAAAAGTCGATGATAGTTGATAGCATCAATCCACCACTGACACCATTTATGTACATCCCTAAAACAATGCTCCTATCCCATAGGTCAAGTGTTACCAATTCTACTTGCCTAACAACAAATGTTTCCTATTTCATGGACCACGTACGGAACTAGTTAGTTCTCTTATTACATAAGTATGATCTTTAAGTCATTGAGATAATTAAAAGTCCGCTACCGAACTAAATTAACGAAGGGGGTGTTTGCGAATTCCATTGAAAAGTATATTTTGGCTTTTGACGGTGGAAAAGTCTATTTTGGAGTGTTTGCGATTTTGGCTTTTGACGTTTGACTTTTGGCTTTTGGCGGTGGAGAAGTAAAAAAAAGCCCAAAAGTTAGAAGCATCTCTCGGGTAGCTTTTAGAGTGCTTTTGACGGTGACAATTTTATAATTATTTAAAAATTTAAATTTCAAACATTTATAACCTCATAAAATAATTCAATATTCCCCCAAAAAACTTAATTCGATGATATTTTTGTCATTTCCCATTTATAAGTTAAGAAAAGTAGCTTTTGAAATAATAATCTGCAAACACTATATTTGTGACTTTTGTTATATTAAAACATATTTTGCAAACACTTTTCAACTTCTTCATAAAAGCTCCTTTTTTCAAAAGACCTTTTGAAAAGTTACTTACGCATAACCACAAGAACTTGCAAACACCCCCTAAGTGAGTGATTTTGTACAGGTATTGCCTTTTCTCCTTTCTTTCTTTCCTCCCCTTTGAAATCCATCGCCGTCCCTTTTAAATAGACCGCTGAATAGATAGGCTTTCCCGGGAGTTATTGAACTCGCAACCCTTCAACCTCTGGGTGCGAAAACCCCTTCAAACGCTGGTTTAAAGAACCAATTTTCCTGTAAGTTTCTATTTCTAATTTCCTTGGACATGTATCTATTTTAGGGTCTATTTTGTACCTATAGATTTTTTCTCCTTTTGATTCTCTTCTAATTTTTATTTTGTATTTTTGAGTGTTTGGAAAAATATGAAAAAATAAAAAAAGTAATAGAAATAGTGCTGGCAACCAATTTTTTAAGATAATACTGTTTGCGTCGAGGAGACAGGAGCGGGGGTCACGACCGAACATAACAGATAGTCCGACAGAGCCGTTGGAGGCGACAAAAAGCCTGTCAACCATGGTAATCGACGAGCAAAAAAATGGCGGAAAAAATGGAGGCGAGACGCTCGAAAAAATGGCAGAAATTAGGCGAGAAAGGCGGTCGAAGTCGCTGGATGCAGAACGAAGAATTAACGTGCCTAATGCAACGGATATAATCCAGATGGTACCTGGGCTTCTGTCACGAACTAACCGAGAGAAAGAGGCAACTAAGCCCAAATCAAAGAAATAAGTGGGAAATGGGCCACAAGAGAACAACTCTGGCCAAAAAAATGAAGGCCCAGACCAGGTAAATTTAACAGAATTTTTAAATACTAATAACCTTATTTTTGTGCAGAAAATAAACAGGTAGCAAAAAATAAAAAGCAAGAAAAAAGAAAGCTAACAGTGGCTGAGAACGCTGAATTATAAAGAGAACAGCTAAGGAGATAGCATAATACTACAAAGATATGGCAAGACGCCGGAAAAGGAAGAAGCCACGAGAAGAGTGCCGAAAAGGGCGGCAAAAATAGCTAAGCAATCTTCTTATAATGTATTAGTTGAAGAAATTGCATGCTTAAATTCCAAATATGATGCATGGTTAAAAAACAGGAAGCAAAGAAAATAGTAGAATTAGGGTATGAGATAAAAATGCAATCAAATACACCCATAGAAGAACTCCTAACCATAGTTAGTCAGCTAGAAGAGCGAGATCAAAGCAATATTAGAACAATAAGGCAAAATGAACAAATAGAGGTAGATAGTGAATCTGAAAAAGAAAACTGGATGCTTATCACAACCTATAATGTAAGATGTTTATGGGAAAGACAAAAGAGAAGAGATATTAAAAAATGATTTGGAAAGAAAAAATACAAATGATATGCATACAAAAAACAAAATTTGACTCACTAAGTTCTATGGACTGTAGTGAAATATGGCCAGTCAATAGATTTGAATGGAGAGCTAAGAATGCAGAAGGAAAAATCAGGTGGGCTATTATGTATCTGGGACCCAGGTGTTTTTTAAATAGAAAATAGTTGGGACTCTCATGGTATGTTGGTTGTAACTGGGCTATGGGGGGCTAATAAAATAAAAATCACAATAGTAAACATATACTCTCCATGTGAGTATCAAGCAAAGAGGCAATTATGGGCCGAAATTATTGTACTACTACGCTAAGCCCCAAACGAACTATGGTGTCTATGTGGGATTTCAACGCAGTTAGAAAGGAAGATGAGAGGAAGCCTCTACTAGAAATCCCCACATATGAAATGAAGGAATTCGACCAATTTGTGAGGCACACAAATCTAGTAGACCTGCCACTGCAGAGGCGTCGCTTCACAAGAACAAATGAGCAATATACCTCAGCCAGTCGGCTAGACAGGTTCCTACTTTCACCGGAGTGGGTACTTGCATGGCCAAATCTTCATCAGATAGCAATGCCAAAGCAAACTTCAGATCATAGGGCAGTAATGCTTGAGCAAGAAGTGATTGATTGGGGACACACTCCATTTCGAACACTAAATTGTTGGAATGAACATAAGGAATTTAAATAATTCATCAAAACAACTTGGGAAAATGATGGGTATAATGGAAGACGGGGATATAACTTGAATATGAAACTTAGAAATCTAATGAACGCCCTAAAGGGTTGGAATAAGGAAGTCTTTAGGCATGTAAGGACAAGTATAGAAAATAAACGAAGATTAATAGCAGAATGTGAAGATAAGGCAGAAACACATGAATTAACAGAATCAGAATTAAGGCAAAATAAATAAGAGAAAAAGGACCTTCAAATTCTAATTAGATGGCAAGATAGAATCTTGTACCAAAAGTCAAGAACAACATGGCTAAAATAAGGAGAAGGGAGCACAAAATTCTATCATGCAAGAATTAAAAAGCATAGACAATGAAATAAGTTAAGGGGATTAAATATTAACAGGACATGGACAGAAAGTGTGAATGAAGTTAAAAATGGTACCAAAGAGTACTTTAAGAAGCATTATTCTACGGACTATCAAGATAGGATAGATCTAGCAGTTATGGCACCCAATAGACTTAATGAGGAGGATAATGAAAATCTAAAAAAATTATTCACTGGGGAGAAAATTAGAGAAACAGTATGGTCATGTGCATCAAATAAGAGTTCTCATTGCAAAGAGGACTAAAACAATTCGGCTTTTGCGAAAAATGGATAAGTTGGATCCAAGAATGTAACACATCAGTTACTGCAACAGTACTGGTTAATGGTAGTCCACCTGGAGAGTTCTCATTGCAAAGAGGACTAAGGCAGGGAGATACTCTGTCCCCTTTCCTATGCCTAATTGCAATAGAAGGACTTCACCTAATGGTAGAATTGGCAACTAACATCAACAAAAGGAAGCCACTACAACTTGGCAAATTAAAAATACCAATATCACACTTACAGTATGCAGATGACACACTACTCTTTTGTAAATGAGATGAAGAAAGTGTGCATACTATGAAAGGCATCCTGAGGTTATTTGAAATAACTTCAGGACTAAAAATCAACTTCTTCAAAAGTTGCCTAATGGGAGTAAATGTACCAAGTACGGAGCTCCAAACTTATGCTGATAAACTTAACTATTTGACATCTAAGTTTCCTCAAGTGTACCTCGGACTACCATTAGGAGCCAATCAAGGAAACAAAGTAACATGGCAACCAGTAATAGAAGGAATAACTAAAAGAATCAAGAGCTGGAAAAATGTATATATTTCCTTTGGAGGTAGGATAACCCTCATCAAATCAACTCTTACAGGACTAGCAACATATTACTTATTAGCATTTAAAGCACCAAAGGAAGTATTAAAAGCAATACGTAAAATACAACCCAAATTCCTATGGGGAGAAGGGGGTAAGTCTGAAAATAAACCTACACATTGGATAAAATGGGACAATAAGACATAAGCAAAGGGGGACTAGGAATAAAAAATTTAGAATTATTTAATATAGCCTTATTAGGAAAATGACTTTGAAAAATCATGTCGAATACTGAAAGCCTATTCAGCAAGATTATCCAGACATTATATCTTCAACCAGAAGGTATGCACAGGGATTGGACAGCGATATCAGCTTCCAATCGAGCATCTAGATGGTGGAAGGATCTAAATAAGTCAGTGTGCTCCTCCTATTGGTTTCACAGTAATATGAAGAAAAAAATAGGGGATGGAAAAGATACTAAATTCTGGCACTCGATGTGGACTATCCTAGGATACCCATAAGATGTATCACATTGACTATACTCGATTGCCTCCGATAAAGAGGCAACGGTAGCAGAGAAAGTATGTCGGGAGAGCGAGGAGCTAGTGTGGCTTTGGCACTGGAGTAGACCTCTTTATGAATATGAATTACTACTAATACCAGTTCTAGAATCTCTTATTATAGGTGTAGAATAAATAACCTAGGACGTCACAGATAGCTTGAGATGGCAGCCGGACAGAGATAAACAGGTATACACGGTGAAAACAGCATACATAGTTCTAACACACTTCATGGGTTTCAATTTGCAGGAACAAGACGGACTTGCTGCAAGTTGGGGAAAAGGGTCTCCGAGACGAATCCAAGCTTTTGTGTGGAGGTTAAACCAAGAGCGCAAGCTATATTTGACAAGCTATATAGCAGGAGAGTAATTACGGCTCAGTTACCGGCACCAGGATGTGCTTTCTGCCATCGGCACGAAGAGACTCTGAGAGAAACATTTTTTTGAATGTAGCATCTCATACAAAATGTGGCAAAAACTATACAAATGGCTTGGATACGAATTAGTGGGAAGCAATATACGACAACAACACTACATACTTCACTTAGACATCATCAAAAAAAAGTTGTGTGAAGTATGGAAATCAATGTGGCACATCCTAGTTTGGGATATATGGAAAGTAAGAAATGCTTACATATTTAAAGGAATTGAACCTTGTGTGGAGTCAATTCTCGAACACACCAAAGTTGCTACTTGGTTGTGGGCAAATGCATATGATAAGGTAGAAGTCGGGTTAGGACTATCAGATTAGCTACAAAATCCGCAACTGTATTGTAAATTTATATAGGTGTTGCGTGTAACCTGATGATGTACATATTACTTTTAGCCTTATGCCTGTTTTAATAAAAATATTAATTTTTTGGATAAAAAACACACCTGGTGTCCTCAGGTCAGATCCCATCTTGTTCTCTTACCCATGATTGCCCTATTGACACTCATCTTCTTTATGCTGATGAAGTTCTGATCTTTATGAATGGAAGCTTGCGCAATCTGACTAACCTAATGACTTTCATTCATATTATGAAACCATCTCCAGACAGGAAGCTAATCCAACAAAGATCAACCTTTATGTTCCTTATAGTTCTCTCAGGAACAGGCGATATATATACTCAAATTCTTATGGGGTTCCAAAGAGATGCATTCCCTTTTCCTTATTTGGGTTGTCCTATCTTCCTATGGCACATAACCCAGACCTTATTTTCTCCTCGATTTGATAAAGTGCGTAAAAAATTAGCTCACTAAAAATAGAAGATGTTCTTTTTGGGGGAACTCATGACGCTTATCCAGTCAGTACTTAGTTCTTAGTCTATTAATATATTTTCTTTGCTTAACCCTCTCGATGTGGTCATTGATAAGTTCCAAAACTTATTTGTTGGATTCTTTAGGGGCAACGTGGAGTTTGGAAAATTGCACCATTGGTGTACTTGGCTGGCCATTTGTTTCCCGAAGGAGGAAGGGGGCTTGGGTTTCTGGAACTTGTTTGATGTTGCTCATTCTTTGCATGCCCAGATTGTCTGGAAGGCTTTCACCGGCGACTCCCTCTGGACCCAGTTTGTTTGTGCTAAATATATATGTGTATATATATATATATATATATCACAGGGAACCAAACTTTAGTATTATTGTACTCCACTATCGCCTTCATCCTTTTTTGGGTCTATCTCTCCATATTTCAGGTTGATATCTGACATCAGTTTAGGCTATCAATTCTGGCATTGTTTCCATAAGGTATGCTGATTGATCAAGGGCGGGGAGCTTGGCCTCCAGGGGTTGGCTGCTCACCTTACCCTCTTTGCATTTGATTGATATTATCCAACCATCGGCAGATCTACCAACTCTCATTCCATGACAGCATATCATGTTTGAGTTATCTTCTAGAGGCATTTGTTTTACGGGATCTCATAATATTTTCCTTCGGAAGAATGTCTTACACGGCATGTTCTCCACAAAGTTAGTATAGAATCTTCTCTGACGTGCTCAGTCTTCATCATTCCCCTTCAAGGTAGCTTGAAATCTGGCCATTCAACCAAAGATTAGGATCTCTTATGGTAGGCATGGCATAACATTGTTCCTACTTATTCTATCATACAACAATCAAGTATTCCCTTAGTGGGATACGAGAAGTAAGAATATGTTTTATTTTTTAGAGAAGAAAAAAACCAAAAAAAATATGATTTTTTTAATAAACGGTAATGGTAGCGGAACCACTATCTCTATTCTAGTGGTGGCAAAAAATCCACACGCTACCATTACCGTTTATTAAAAAAATCATATTTTTTTTGGTTTTTTACTTCTCTAGAAAATAAAACATATTCTTACTTCTTGGCAAAAAATCCACACGCTACCGCCATAGTCTGCTGGGGGTAACAGTGGGGACATGGTGGCAGTGGCAAAAATTTTGTCACTACCGTGTACGGTAGATATGTGTTCTCTATGTTCATTTGCGTAGAGGAGTGCCTCAAACATTTATTTATGTGTTGTCCAACTGTAGCCCACGTTTGGAAATCCTTTTTCTATGCGCTTGGTTGGCCCATGCATTCTGAACACACTCATCATTTGATGTGTCGATGCTGTGGAGCGTTCTAGAGCTAACTCTCAATTCTCTTTGCTCATTCGACTGCTTCCTTTGGTTATTTTATGGGAATGGGGTTCACTTTCAGAATGTCATTGTTGACCCCCGAGCTTTTGTCTCATAAGTCCTCAGCTGGCCCTTATACTCCGTCCTACTCAGGTCTCCTAAGCTTTTGGGTTGGACACATTGTTCACTTGCAGATACTTGTGCAACGTGTTACATTGAAGGGCCCCATGCCTGTTTCATGGGACAAGCCAACCTCTGGTTGGCTGAAATACAACATTGATGGTTCAACTTCAAACGTCTCTAGGGGTTGCGGTGGTATCTTAGGTGACTCTGAGGGGCATTGCCTTTTTTATTTAAGTCAACATTTAGACGGGGTATCCAACACTATGGCCGAGATATCAACATTCCTTCATGGCCTTACTCTATGTTGCTCACTTGGCTTGGATTGCATCATCTTTAACTTTGACTCGCTGTTTTTGGTGAATTGGTTTAATACAGTGACATCTCCTCATTGATGGTATTTGTCTCAATGGCAGGATATCATCTATCTGACGACTTGCCTTTCCCTGCAGGTTCGACACTCATTTCAGTCGGCTAATTTCTTGCTGATCGTTTGGTTAATCTTGGGGTGGCTGATTCTTCCACTTTCTATTAGTATTTTGAGTC
>JAOWBN010019819.1:0-10677 GCA_028565015.1 Pinguicula moranensis
ACTAGTTCCCAGGTTCCATTATTTACAAGGGCCTCCAACTCTTTTATCATAGAAGCTTTCCTCTTTGGATCCTCTTTTGCAACCTGCCAACATTTAGGCACAAAGACACTATCCAAATAAACAATAAAGGCCCCGTGGTTGGGTGATATGTGAGAGTAAGATATATGATGAGAAATATCATGCAAGAATCCATACCGCTCAGGAGGAACCCCCGCATTGACACAGGTTGTTCGCCGTAATGGTAAGGGAGAAGGAGAAGGGTGGAAATGAATAATGTCATATGTGGGTGCTGAGTGATCTAGAATTGATAGTGCAGATGTCTCCGGAGTTGTGGTCGATCGAGTATCAAGATATGGGACAAGTGCTCGCATATCAGTAGTATCGCCTCTCCTTTGATACCTATAGAACAACTCTGGAGTATCAATATCACTCAGACTCATCCCCTCACCATCATTTGTATCTCGAACAGGGTAAGGACAAAGAATTGCCCCTACAGTCACTATATGTGGCTCACTTCTCATGTCACTCTCCCCTTTATGCCATACATTCATACTCTCCCCCTCTCGCCCATACTGAGGCGAGTCCTCGAATGGTGGAATTTTTCCTTGTGTGAAGTAAGGCTCAAACTCTTTGAATGTAACATCCATACTCACAAACGATCGTCGCTCTATCGGACTACAGCTAACATAACATTTTTGATCAATTGAGTAACCCACAAAGATACGCTTAACTGCTCGTCAATCCAACTTACCGACTTCAGGTCGGTTATCCTTCACAAAGCATACACAATCGAACGTTCGCAGCTCCAACACATCTCTTCTCATGCCAGTCAATACCTAAAATGGAGATTTCCAGTTCAGTACTCGGGTGGGTACTCAATTTATCAAATAAGCTGGTGTCATAACTGCTTGTCCCCATAAATGTTTTGGGACATTCATGGATATCATCATACTCCTCGCAACGTCAAGGAGGTGGCGTTTTTTCCTTTCTGCCACCCCATTCTGCTATGGTGTGTAGGGACATGTAGTCCGATGTCGAATCCCATGTGATGACAGATAATTTGCAAATGATTGATTTGTATATTCTATGTCATTGTCAGATCTCAGAGCCTTCACAACTGCACCAAACTGAGTCTGAATCTCCCTGTGAAAATCCTTAAAGCATGCAAAAAAACTCATTCTTGTTTTTCATCAAATATAACTACGTAACTAAGGAACAATAGTTTATAAAAGTCAGGAAATAACGAAATTCATTAACTGTCGAACTAGGGCAAGTCCCCCAAACACCAGAATGTATCAGATCAAACAACTGAGAATGCCTATGGCTAGAGGTAATATAAGAGCTTCTGGTATTCTTACCAAGCTCACGGGCATCACATACTAACATATCCTTATTAATTTTTGCAAAGGAAAGGGGATACAAACGACTCATAATAGAGAAAGAGGGGTAACCTAAGCGTCTATGATGAAGCAACAGGTTTGCCACAATCCTCTTCTCTCTATCTGATTTCTCTGTCATCGATGAAAGGGCAGTGTTCATGCCCTTTCTATCCAGGTACCATAATCCGTCACGCCATCTCCCAGTCCCAAGATCCCGATCAGACCCCTTCTCCTGGAAGATCACCTGTAAAATATCAAAAACAACACGACAATTTAAGTTAAGAATAATAGTACTAATGGAGAGAAGGTTAGCTGGGAAGGAAGGGGCATGCATAACTTTGGATAGCGTCAAAGTGCAAGTCCATCACACTGTACCCTTCCCAACTACTGGCCGATCAGTGCCATCAGTATTCTTAACACTAGACAAGACTTCTAAGGAAGTATAGGTACTAAATTCCTTAGAAGAACCTGGCACGTGTGTGGATGCCACAGAGTCACAAATCCAATCTGAAGAGCCAGTAGTGTGAAAGGATTAGGGTAGAGCGACATGAGAAACATTACCAAATGCATCTGGTAGGGTGGTTGGATAATTGTCAGCTCCTCCGAGCTCATTCTCTTCAGTATCCACAGTTAGGTTGGTACGATAGCTCCCACGTTCTCCATTCGTCGCTCCACCTCTTCGACCACCTCTACCACGTCCCCTCCATCCAAAGTCTCGATATCTCCTCGGTTGGGTACAAGCCTCCATCAAGTGTCCAGACTCGCCACACTGATAACAACTGCAAGTTTCAGTCAATGGGCGACTAGCAGTGACAAAAGCTTTAGCTCCCGATCCTACGGTGGGCTCAGTCTCATGTAGTTGGAGTCGAGTCTCCTCCTGTAACATCGTAGCAATGGCTTCACTCAAAGAGGGAATAGTTTGCTGACCCTTCAAGATCGATCACCGTGTATGATAAATCGGGTCCACATCTTTCTAAAATTTCATCGTCTTCTCTTCTTCCCGAACCTTTTGCTTGGGGCAGTTGGTAGAACAACCTGCTAGGGGTTGATAGTGTTCCATAGATTCCCATAGTCGCCGTAGACAAATAGTGTACTCCTACATAGGTTTGCCCCTCTATATCTCGGCATCTATCTATAATCGAATCTGGAATTTTCTCTACTGATTCTCCATGCCAGAATAATCTTTCTTTAATTGTATCCATATGTCTCTGACAACCTTGAGATTCTCCACGGATGAGGAAATCCCAGGAGTCATTGAATTAAGTAGTCACACACATAAAGTGGCATGTGCGACCTTCCATTTGGAAGTGTTTGTAGCATCGCTACATTCTTTCTCTTCCAGAAAGCCTCGTGATTCCTTACTCTCTAAGGCCCTCTCAACCCGTAGGGCCCAGTTACAGTAGGTTGCTTGACCATCAAGTTTTAAATCGATAGGTGGAAGATTGAGTTTAGATTTCCACACAGAAGAAGATGTACCCATACCCTGAACCAAATCAATCAAAGCTTTCATGGTCTCAGGGTTGAGCGCACTTAATGCCTCTACCCCTGCTTTCTCACTAGTATTTCTTTATGTCATCGCAACCAACTCCAAGCACAACCTCTATCAATAATCCAAAAGGTAACTCCTATCTTGCACACACTCCATAACTCATATCAACAAACCAATAGTACGAGTGTGTAGAGGGGAGCAAACTGAAGATTTTACGTTTTGGGCGGTGACGGTGGTCCGGCGGCGCGTGGCGGTAGAGCTAGCGCGTGGACGGGTCTCTCGGGACAAACGCAGTGCTGCGAGTCCACTGGTGATGTCCGCCGGAGCAGGAGAGGCCGGACGGCGGTGGAAATCGCTAGAAAAGGTTCAAAATTTGCGACGAAAAACTTCAGATCTTGCCGGATTCCGGCCAAATTTCAGAAAAATGATTTGTCCCAGTGTGACAGGGAGGACGAGGCGGTTCTGGCTATGTGGTTTGAGGTCATAACTGGCGGCGGTCAGCGGCAGACGGTAGCTTTTTATGGCTCCGATACCAAATTTAAAATAGAGAGAAACTATTGTGTTATTCTTGTTCAAATGAAGGAATTACACGTCTATAAATAGGCATACATCACAAAATAATAAGAATGTGAACGTGATCTATTCCTTTTCAAACTTTGCAACTTGACTTGTCAAAGTTTTCAACTAGACTCGTCAAAGTTTGCAACTAACCTTTTCAACACAAACATTGGCTACACATTTTCCCTACCATCTCCTCTCTCAATCCAACCTCGTGTCTTTGGTTGTTTAGTGCTTATCCACATTCCAAAAGTTGAATGAAGTAAATTTGAACCTTGTGTTGTAAAAGGGGTCTTTGTTGGGTTCGAGTTCCGCAAGAAAATGTATTGATGCTACCATCCTCTCACTCGTAACATGTATACTACCATAAATTGTGACTTTCTAGAAACTGAGTATTACTATAGTACCTAGCCAACTGGTCATGGGAAGAGTCATTCAGAGGATGACCTGTTGACCTGTTGACCTGGCTACTTATTAAAATGCCTATCGAGAATTTGTCACAAGTTGTCCCAAAGGAACTAATGGGTTGCTCCCTATTGACATAGCGCAGTCACCTTCCAATGTGCCAGGCCCAGAGTTACGTTCGTCTGGTACCCTCGAGGTAAGCCCTTCGTACTCATAGTTGAATTTTGTTGATACTTGTTGTAGTTCACTCTGATAGGGAACAAGTGGAGATGGACATAGGGATCGGGGAGCAAACACCAAGATATGTCTTGCCTCCAAGAAGCACGCATGGCATTGTACCTAAACGATACGAACCTGAGTACTAACCACGAACATCAAAATTATCCCATGACGTCAAGGGGAGCAAGTCAGGATAGGCTTAGGCCTTTTCTGCGATACTCTACTTTGAATAATTTCAAAGGACAGTCCAGGAGTCCCAACAGAGTGAAAAATGGCGTAAGAAACTAGAAACCGAGATGAATGCTCTAGCAAAAAAATGGTACATGGGACAAATGTGTGTTGCCTGCTGGGAAATGTGCAGTTGACTACAGATCTTCACCGTGGAACATAATGCAGATGGAACAGTTTAAAAACGCAAAGCTCGATTGGTGGCTAAAGGGTACACACAAACATATGGGATAGATTACTCAAAGACGTTCTCTCCAGTTCCTAAGATTGACACAATCCGAGTCTTGTTCTCTATTGCGGTGAACTTAGATTGGTCACTTCACCAGTTTGACGTCAAGAAGGCATTCCTTAATGGTGATCTCAATGAAGAGGTATATACGGAATCACCACCAAGTTTTTCCAAGATGTTCAGGAAACATGAGATATGCATACTACAAAAAGTACTATACATGTTAAAATATTCACCTATGGCATGGTTTGGACGCTTTACTATAGCAATGAAAGCACATGGATATAAACAGAGCAACTCAGTTCACACGTTGTTTCTAAAACTAAAGAGTGAACTAGTTACATGTCTGATTATCTATGCTTATGATATGGTGATTACTGGAAGTCACACTAAAGCGATTGCATACCTTCGAAAGAACTTGTTCTGAGATTTTGAAATGAAAGCTCTAGGGGAACTAAGGTATATCTTTGGAATAAAGGTCTTGAGATCAAAAGATCTTTATTCACAAAGAAAGTACATCCTAGGCCTCCTTGCAGAAATATGACTTGTAGATTGTAAACCAGTCGATACTTCTACTATTGTTAACCAGAAGCTGCAAAAGACAGAAGGGTCAGAACTGGCCGATCAGAAAAGATATCAACATCTAGTTGGCAAGTTGTTGTACTTGTCACATACCCGGCCAGACATTACTTATACAGTAGGTGTGATCAGTCAGTTCATGCATAAACCTCATGTGGAACATATGGAAGATGCACTAAGAATTGTGTGTTACTTGAAGGGATCATCAGAAAGAGGAATCATGTTCAGAAAGAATGGCAATCTGGATGTTCATGGATATACAAATGCAGACTGGGCAAAAAATCCAGTACACGGGAGATCTACTGTTGGCTATTTCGTGGTAGTAGGGGGAATTTGGTGACTTGGAAAACCAAGAAGCAAAAAGTTGTAGCTTTATCTAGCACTGAAGCTGAATTTCGTGGAGTAGGTCGAGGACTGACCGAAATTCTGTGTCTTAGAAAACTACTGGCCGAAGTAGGTTACCCAGTATCAAGCACATGTTAGTTAAGATGTGATTCCTGAGCAGCTATCAATATTTCTAATAATCCAATTTTGCATGATCGAACTAAACACATTGAGGTAGATAGACACTCCATCAAAGAAAATGTTGAAGAAAAAATTATTAGTCTACCATTTGTACAATCAGAAGACCAACTGGCAGATATCCTAACTTGCAGAAATAATAAGGAGGGAGATTTACCTTAAGTGTAAAAGTAAAGAATCAAGATTAATTGATTCTTCCTCATCTTAAGGAAATCTTCCCCAATGATTCCCAAATCATGGAGTATGTGTGGCACTCTATAAAAACATGCAACCAAAACACAAAAATTACAAACCATAATTCTTGATTCTTTTATTCCGCTTAATACTCCTACCTCCAAAACTTTGTAGACAACCCATTTCCCATCACCTTTCATACAGAGGTAACAACCAAATCATTCTCCTTGACTTCCACCACTACACTACACCACCAAGGCAATCTATTACTATATGATCCATCCCGCACTCCACTCAAATAAGTTTACTTCCAAAACAGATTTTCATAGATATCGTGTTGGGAAAGGGCTCTCTAATACCACTTGTTGAGCAAAGCTTTATTGAAAAAATTCATATTTTGAACTCCCAATCCACTTCTCTATTTCCCCCTACAAATATCCTTCCATACCACCCAAACTAGTTTCCATCGGCCACCCACACTACGTCTCACAAGAATTATTGTTGCAAACTCTCTAACTTTTTGATGATCGTCTTTGGGGCTCTAAACGAGGAAAGAGCATAAGTGGGTATATTGGACAGAATTGGTTTTAACAAAACCAACCTTTCCTTGAAATATAAAAACTTGTTCTCCGAGCTATTCAATCTCTTCTTCACTACATCAACAATGGGCTTCCAAAAGGATACTTGAGCCATAGAAGCTCCCACTCACCAAGAAATTTAAATGGTGGACTAGTTGCTTTGCAATGTAGCATATCAACGAACATACTCAGTTGATCGTCTGTAACATGAACTCCCATCAACTTGTTTTTGTTGAAACATACTTCCAATCCCATGGAAACTTCAAACAACCGAAGCCGATCCTTTACCATGGTGATGCACTCCATCGAAGCTTAACCAAAAATCAGTATATCTCCCGCAAGCTATAAATGAGAAAATTGCAACACGTTGTTACCCATGCCTAAGTCACAAAAACAACCCAGACACGTTGTTGTTCTGGTTTTACAAAAATGATGATTCTGAAGAGATTTATTTAGGGATAAACTTGATGTCTTGAATGACAGTGAACCACTCCCTAAAAACTTAGTCCTAAGGTATTCAGTTTGTAGTTCAAAGTTCTATTTAAATCTTATTCTTTCCTTTCCCACAATCAGTGTGGGACAACACCCCCCTCAAGTCCAACTAGGCATGCCCTGTTGAGACTTGTATTGTAGGCTTGTAAACCTCGCAATCAACACTTTTGTGTTCACAGGTCTATATTTCATATGATCGGACTAGTGCAATTGCGGGTTTCATAGGACCATGTATCATTACTTGGGGTAGTGAAGTCCCAACCTGCTCTGATACCATGACAGTGAACCACTCCATAAAAAACTTAGTCCTAAGGTATTCAGTTTGTAGTTCAAAGTTCTATTTAGATCTTATTCTTTCATTTCCCACAATCAGTGTGGGACAACATAGAATAATAAATTAACTACACTCGATGGGGGTATTGAGCTTAATATCTCATGTTTTTTAGATTCAGACATTTAAGTCATCATCCACTAAGCCAACTTGAGATTAGAAGTGAACTTTTTATTTGGTTTCTTTAACTTTTAGCTCTTTGAAGTGTTCTTGAAGGATTTGTTGAAAATAATTTGATAAAAACAAAAACAAAATGTGCGAAGAGTGCTCGTGTGTGTTTCGTTGGTTTCTTGATTCACACCAGACAATTTTCAGAGAGAGGCGATATAAAACAATAAGTATATAGTATGTTCGACATTATTATCCAAAAATTCTTTATCTTTCTCATTAGCCAATCAGCCTATTTATAAAGTTCATACAATGGTATATCGGTATTTTTCTATAAATAAGAAAGTTAATCATTTAACCCACTTGCAGGTGGTGACGGTTAGACATGGGCATTTTCAACCAGAAATCGGCTAACCGTCGGTTTTCACACCGGCTAAAACTGGAGGTTTCAAAACAAAATCAAAAACGTTAAAACCGCCAGTTTTCGGAGGTTTCAACCGGCCGAAATACTTTTCAGAAAACAAAATGGTGTTTTGGCCGAACCGGAGGAAATCCACCAGAAATCTTTAAAAATTAAAAAAAAAAAATGGCCTAAAGAAAAACTGGCATCCACCGGCAATCACATATTTTTTTTTTTATGTTTTTTAGGGGGGTTTTAGGGTTTGAAATGAAATTTATAAACTTAAAAAGTAAAAATGTATATAACTTAAACTTATAAATGTATATAACTTATAAAATTTAAAAAATTTAAAAACTTATAAAACATAAAAACTTGTATAACTTATAACTTTATATACTTTTTTAAACTGAAGAATTTTATAAAGTTGACAAACCATTTATAACTTATTTAATACTTACAACTTTAACTTATATGAATATAAACTTTATTTTAATTCTTTTTAGGGTGTTTTGATTTTCTAGGCTTCGAAACTTATAAAATATATAAAACTTAAAAATGCATAAAACTTATAAAATTTAAAAATATATATAATTTATAAAACTTAAAACGTCTGTAACTTATAAAAATGAAAAACTTACAAAACTTGTCTTACTTATAAACTTCTATAGAATTATTTATTTTATTTTTTTGAATTTTTTGAGTTTTTAGGATTTTTAGGGTTGAAAACTTATAAAATATATAAAACTTAAAGTTTATATAAAGTTAATAAGTTTTATAAATTATATATAAGTTTAAAAGTTACACATTTTTATTTTAGGTTAACTAAGGTGGTCAAGAATGTCCACATACCTCTCTACCCTATAAGAGCGAGAGGTTGTGGGTTCGACTCCCACCAGACGCAAACGTTGGGGCCAGACTCCGGTTTCATGACAGGGCTTGCCCAGTCAGCCATTTTCCCGATTTGCCCGGATAGTCGTACGGGTAGGTCTCTGTGGACTAGTCGACAAATAGTCGGATACCACCGGTCAACCAAAAAAAACTAAGGTGAAAAAATTTGTAAGTTATTTAAGTTTATAAGTTTTTAACTTATATAACTTATGAAATTTAAATTATATAAATATAAATTTTATATAAAATTTAGTTTACTTTACTTTACTTTACTTTACAAGTACAAGTTTCAAGTTTATATAAAGTTTATATATAAGTTTATATAAGTTATATAATACGTTTAAAAGTTTATAAGTTTATAAATTATAAAAGTTAATAAGTTTATACATAATACAAGTTATATAATTTTATAAGTTTTAAAGTTCTATAATTTTTATCAATTTATAAATTATGTCATGTTTGATGAATGATAACTCTCATAATATTTCATACCCTAAAAATCCTAAAAAAATATCTTAAATCCTAACAACCCTAAAAAAAATTCTAAATCCTAAACCCTAAATATCCCAAAAAAAAACAAAAAAACTCAAACCTTACAAACAATAAACACTAAAAAAATCAATCCCTAATTCCTTAATCCTAACAATCCTATAAAATCATAAATCCTAAACTTAAATATCCCTAAAAAAAACCTAAAAATCCCAAACCTTACAAACCCTAAAAACTAAAAAACCTAAACCCTAAAAAAAACTAAAAAACTTAAATGGCGCCACCGCCGATTTTCCGTCAAAAATCCGCCGGTGGCATAAAAAAATAAGATTGGCAGTCTTTTCCGGCGGATTTCCGCCCCAAGGCATAAAAAAAAAATTGTATTTATTGGCTGTAGCCGGATTTTCGGCGAAAATCCAACGGTTTTCTGCCAGAAAATCGGGCTACGGCCACTGTTTTTTAATTTGTTTTTAATTTGTTTTTTTACTGTTTTACTTTTCACTTTTTACCACTATAAATATACCCCCTTCTTCATTTTTAATCACACATCCTTTCTTAATCTCCTAAATTCTCAACTCTCAAGCTCAACTCTCTTCTTACTTAGTTACTTCTTAGTTGTGTCTTTTTAGTTCTTCAATTTTCAAGTTCATATTAGCATTTTTTTTAGCAAATTTTTATTTTATTTTGTTACTCTATCGAAAAAATGTCCAAAAGATCGCACATTCCGTCTTCTTCATCACTTCCTCCCACCACCCCCGGGGTCTACACCTTTTTGTCGATTTTGTTAACGAAAATATTGATTTGCGTGCTTTAGAAGAGCTGGATTTACAATTTTTAGGTGAAAGTTCTTTACCGATGGAGCCGGATGATACGCTTTTGGAAGAAATTATTGGTGAAACTGGAAACCATCCACTTCATCAACAACAACATCCACCCCGGCCGAGAACGGAGACGTCGCCCACCCCCAAGACTAGCAAATCTCGAATTTGGATCGACTTTTATGATAAAGTGGAAAACTCAGCTAAAGGCCCCGGCCATTATTATGCACAATATTAATTTTGTGTCGCCAAATACAAGTTTTGTAAAGGTAACTATTTTGTAAATATTTTATGTATTTAAACGATTTATATAATATTATATTAGTTTAAATATTAGTGTTAGGGTATCTACCTTGTTAGTCTGTTGCAATCACTCCTGTCCGCTTCCACTGGAGCAGTAAAACTCATCTGACCTACTCCTTACTATCTCTTCTCACGGGGACGCTTACGTACCCGGGGAGGCAACAGGTATCTACCTTGTTAGTCTGTTAGATTCTGGTTTGTATAGCACCATCTCTGCTTGCATCCTGTAGTTTTCTAATGTCCGCCTGGACTGTTCCACCTCATCAAATGAGGTCAATGAGGAGGGACGCCATAAAGGCTGGGAAAGCCCCCATGGTTGACACATCGCTGCTCTACTCGAGAACTCTTCCTTCGTCTTCTCAGAATCCACGCGCTGCCCTGGATAAGTTACACCCTACGGTCCCCTACTTCCCTGCTCCTGCTTCTGCACAAGCGAAAACTAGAAGTTTCTTCTTGACAAACTTTCCTAAGGGGTGCGATGTAGATAG
>JAOWBN010019830.1:0-10677 GCA_028565015.1 Pinguicula moranensis
AGAAGAATAACAGTAAAATTGAGGCAAAAGAAATTGTATTTAGAATTTTGAAAGTACCTGAGTTTATATAGGCTAATACAAGAGTAATTTTGGAAATAAATAAACTATAAAGATTATTATAAAATATGGGCGTAGGCATTTCTTACAACACTCTCTCTCAAGTTGGGGCGAAAATATCAACGAGTCCAAACTTATAAATGGACGATTGCAAGAGTCCTGGATAAATGGATTTGGTGAACATATTAACTGCCTGATCTCGTAAGATGACAATCTTCGGAGAAATGATTCTTGATTAGACTTTCACACGAATGAAGTGAATTTCAATTTTAATATGTTTCGTTCTCTAATGATGAACAAAGTCGAAGCAATTTTTTTTTATCACAGAATAAAGTGGAAGAGTCTGTGACTGGGAACCTCAACTCCTAAAGAAGGAAATGAGGTGATAATATTTCGCATATCCCTTGTGCCATATCGCGATACTCAGTTTCAGTAGAAGACCAAGAGACAACTGTTTGTTTATTACTTTTCAATGAGATAAAGTGATTCTCACAAAAGGTAAACAAACCTGAAGTAGAGCGACGATCACTTTTTCGATCTTGCATAATCAACATCTATAAAGAAGGATAGTTTGGACTCAGCTCCTGATTCAAAGAAGAGGTCGAGACCAAGACATGTTTTTAGATATCGAAGAATATGATAAGCTACATCCAAATGTGTTGTTCTTGGTGAGTGCATGAACTGACTGACAACACTAATTGCAAAAGTGATATTCGTTCTTGTGTTTGTCAGATATATAAGACGACCCACAAGTCGCTAATTCACAGACGCATCTGGCAATAACTCTCCCATATCTGCATACAACTTCTGATTTGGATCCGTAGGAGAGAAGGTAGGCCTACACCGAAGCAATCCAATGCTCTGGAGGAGGTCAAGCGTGTACTTAACGCTGGGACAAGAAAATACCTTGACGAAACTTGACCACCTCAATGCCAAGAAAGTACTTGAGGGGCCAAATCCTTGAGATCGAAAGTCATCCCAAGATGACGCTTTACTTGATCAATGTCCTATGCATTATTTTTAGTAATAATAATATCATACACATAAACTGAGATAATGACACACTGACCTCGAGAATTATTACGAGTAAAGAAGATATGATCAGAATGTCATCGAGTGAAAGTGAGTATAACATCACTAAAACGACCAAACCAAACACGAGGAGACTATTTCAACCCATATAAATACTTCCGAAGATAGCATACTTTCCCTTAGCCCGAAATTCGGGTGGTGAATCCATGTAAATAGTTTCAGATAGCTCCCCATTCACAAATGCATTCTTGACATCAAACTGGTACAAGGGCCAAGAATAGGAGGCAACAAGCGAGAAAAGAAGTCTGGCAGTAGTTAGCTTAACCACAACTGCAATACAAATTGACTAATTTATGGGAGTAAATAGGGAAGTAAAAGGAGACAATTCACCGATCATATGATTGTTTGCCTCAAAATCTAGAATCCAAGCAGGATGATTTGATTTACCATGAAGAGCAATACGAGTACCTATAGCAACAACAACATCCATGGGACCTGAAGCAGAGGAATAAGGACAGTTTCCCATGTACAATATCCTAAAAGGACAACACGGACCATTTGATCGTGTACCTTGGATTCCAACATCTTAGCTCAAATGGTGTGGGATAGAGACCCGATTCAAACTCTGCTGGCACGAAATACACTTTGCTGGATAGCACTCCAGAGAAGACAATGGAGACTAGACAGATCTTCCAAATACGGGACGATTGAGACCGGACAAGTTTTCCAAAAATAAAAAGCAGAGAGAACAAACAAAATGAGGTCATCACTACATCACCGAAGAGCCCACACTTATATCTGCAATCAGACGGGGTGTACAAAGAACGATGGCTAACGGGTCAACGGTCGATCCCATTATTCAGTTCTCGATTAACCAAATAATCAAACGAATAACTGAACCGAATAATCAAAAATTTTGGTTATTCTTATGAAATGACGTCATTTTAAAAATAAAGGAAATAAATCAGTTTTTTATTATAACCGAAATCGATTGGTTATAACCGTAATCGAACTGAACAAGGTGCGGTTATGACATTTCATAGCCATAATCGAACTGAATAATCACATAATCAAAAAAATTTGGTTATTCAGTTCGGTTATCCGTCTATTTTTGGTTAACTGAATAACCGACGATTTTTTTCGCTTACCCTTAATTGTATTGATATTATGATAGTACATGCATTTATAAAGATTAATACATGGGTAAAACTGAAAATGAATAAAATAAACTTAGAATAATCTAGCACTTGGGTTCAAACCCATATTCCAACAATCTTTTTCGAGTTTTTGAATACTAAGGGTCCGTTTGGTAGCCAGATATATCCTATTCGTCTTCGCGGATAACTGGTGGTATATAGCGGAACAAAACACCAAACCTGCCCTTTGATATTGATCACACATGATATCGTCTAAGTAAATTATAGTGTTCGGTATGCAGGAACAATCGTCGTATTGTCCTGCCACGTGTTCAATGATATGTAAACTTACTAAGTTATCCTCAGAATTTTAAATAAATTTAATTTATTTAAAATTTAATCTAATTTAATTAAATTAATATTATCTAATTTAATTTAAATAATTTAACTAATATAAAGTATTTAATATTATTAAATAAAATAATTTAATTAATATAGTTTAATTTAATATAATTTAATAAATTAAATTAATCAATATATTTTAATTAATAAAATTTATTAATATAATTTAGTCTAATTTAAATTAAATAATTTGATTATATAATTTAGTTAATTTAATTTAATTTAATTTATTTATTTATTTTAATCTAATTTTATTAATCTAATTTAGTTTTAAAATATAATTTATTTGAAATAATTTAATTAAACAAGTTGGCAAATGTTGTAAATAAGTTGGAAGTATAGGGGCATTTACATAAAATGGTTCTAGAGACCTCTAAACAAACAAGAGATAAAACAAGCTCAAACTCGAACAATAGCGATAAGGATAGGAATAGCAGATGTCTTTCACTTTCTAACAAGACAGAAACAACAGCTTGAACTCAGAAAAGGAAGAGTAGCTACGAGCGATAACTCCTTGATCGAACAAGAGAGAAACAAGAGATAAAAAGGTCACGCCTTCCCGCTTTCCTCGGAGGAAAGCTCAGGCGCGTTTACAGGAATTCGATCATCGTAAATGAACGTCGAGATCACCTGTTCGATTAGTGAAATTTGACATGTCGAACAGGCTACAGGAAGGCGACGTTTCCAGATCCGGATCAATCCTTTATGAAAGTTCGGTATATGTAATCCAAAAAGAGGGACTGTAGCGGGAATATAAAAACCGTCCAATCTCGAGGGACAAAATTGTGGGAATTAACACCCTTTTATCCCAAACCGAGTCGAAATCCATCGGGTCGAGGGATAACTATTGTGTGTGTACCAAACAACGGGTAAAGTCAAATATCCTGCAGTTATCACACTTAGGAGGTTTGCAAGTTTCACGGAAAAACAATTTTTGGTTTTTGGCGGTTGAAAAACCTATTTGGAGTGTTT
Source organism: Pinguicula moranensis (assembly GCA_028565015.1). Classification (NCBI taxonomy): domain Eukaryota; kingdom Viridiplantae; phylum Streptophyta; class Magnoliopsida; order Lamiales; family Lentibulariaceae; genus Pinguicula; species Pinguicula moranensis. The sequence goes on from JAOWBN010019830.1 coordinate 3,600, forward strand.
GCGATTTTGGCGTTTGACTTCTGACTTTTAGCGGTAGAGAAGTTAAAAAAATGCCCAAAAATCAGAAGCATCTCTAGGGTAACTTTTGGAGTATTTTTCGTGGTAACAATTTTGTAATTATTTAGAACTTTAAATTTCAGACACTCTTACCCTCATAAACAATTCATATGTTTCTTGAAGAATTTAATTTGAGGATATTTCTATAATTGATCAATTATAAGTTAAGAAAAGTAGCTTCAAAAATAATTAATTGATTCGTTCTTATCTTTACTAAAACCATGTGTTCTATACAATTCTTATGAATTAATTAAAGAATTCAAATAACTATTACAAAGAAACTAATTCTTCTATAAAGAAACTAATTCTACGAATTCTTGCAAAATAAATTCAGAATCATTATCATAATAAAATAATCGTGATTAGAAAATGATTAGATTTTTTCGTAAGATTAACAAATAATCGTTCAAGAATAATCAAATTCAAAACCTGGCTCCGATACCACTGTAGATATAATTAGAACGGATCTGTTAGTTAAACTAAATATGAACGAATCATACCTTTAATGTGAAAGAATATAGAACCGTACTGTTCCGGTTGATTATATCACGAACACGAATAAGAGTTTACTAGAGTCTCCTTATAATCCACGAACACGAATCATGAGTCTACCAGAGTCTCCTTGTAATCCACGTACTCATATCTTCACCTTCAAAGATGATAAGAAGTTGTATATATGTTTATGGGTCTCAACACATGAGAATATGAATAATGGTGTAGTCAATAGGCGTACTGATACTTCCTATTTATAGGGAAAGATTGGAGTTCAACCCTTATTATGGTGGCAAAATACTACCATAATAATGACACTAAATATTAGATAATCAACAACTAATTACTCCTAATTAGGGTAGCGGAATCCTACTCTAATTAGAATTCTTAATATTATGTAATTAACAAATAATTACCATAATTAATTCAACTAGACATTATTAGTCTATTTTGTCTAACAACACCTATTACTGAACTTAGACATCCATTGCCATCAAATGCTGTATGGAGAAAGGTCAACCTATATGGTGGTCGTAGCCAGAAAGAGAAACTTTACACACAAGGTTGGTCTAAAACTGATGAACCACTCTGCAAGCTATGTTTGTTCAACTTATCTTTTATGGTGAAGCATGGCATTTTCTTGGTTTGTAAACCCTTTATTTGCAGGGGAAACAATGCCAAGGCACCACTCTTCTGCAGTTTGGAGTGTTTTGAAGAATATTGATCAAGAACTAGCAATAGATTTGTCCGCCAGTTGATCACCAATTACTACCTCCATGATAATGTTATTATGTAATTTGTGTTGGTATAATATAAGTAATGGAGCTAACTTTAAATTGCTGGCAGGAGCTTTTCAAGATCGAGTGTGGCATTTGTGCTAATTGCGGGTTAGAGTGTCATCGACTAGTGAATCACTTGAAAAGCGGCGAGATTATATCAAGAAAATTGCTCCTAGTATAGCAAAGCGTAAAGGATTGTATGTTCTCCCTCCTCCAGCATAAAATAGATGCATGCAGTCTTAAATACCATGCAATTTCTTTTTACTATGTGCCTAATCAAAATACTATATATATATCGAAAAGAAAAAAATACTTTATTTCCTGTTGGACCCTATAGTCGAGATCACCTGGAATCTATTTACTCTGTTTCAAGATGACAACAATGTCCAACCAAAAAATTCAAGTCCAACTATATAACAAATTAACAGTAAAGTCCAACCAAACCAAATAATATGTCTAACCAACATCTAACACATTACACAACAATATGATTATGTCTAATCATTACAAATAGAGTTGAAAAAGTCATCATTGACAAAAAATTTTAGCTTTGTGCTAACAATGAACTAGATCAAAATGGATCTATTAAATTCCAATGTTTATATTAATGAAGTTGTTGGAAATCAATACATCAAATGAAGCAATATATATTGGGTCATAACGGAAATAACATCTTTTGTATAATTGCAAGGGTAAGATTATGTGCATCTGACCCCTTGACCCCAACTTAGTTGGGAATATACTTGGTATGTTGTTGTTGTTGTATGATTATGTCTAACCAAATAAACAATGTCCAACAAACAAACAACCAAACAAAGTCCAACCAAACAATGTATCATCAAAGTCCAACAAATCCAGTCTCCAACCAAGACCAACAGACAGTCCAAACAAACCAAACCAAGAAACAATGTCCAACAAACTCCAACCAAGACAACAACGTCAAACTCCAGTCTCCAACCAATAATAAGTTTGAAATTATAATTCAACTAGAAGCAGCATGATCTTCATCCCATACGATAGGTAGCCCGCCGATCCCCTCAAGCATATTTTGTGGATTTGTTTCCATCTGTGCATAAAACAATAACATATAAAGTGAAGACACTAATGAAAATGACCCATCATAAAATAGTTATCACCTAAATCAAGTTGATAAGTCTCTGGGTCCTCTGTCTCATCACAATGAAAGAATATTTCAATGTTAGATCTGAGTCAGTTTTGAGCACAAATTAGACCCTCAACAGTCCAGAGAGCTAATGAACTTCTAAAGACACTAAGAACCCTTCCTCTGTGTTGAAAACAGATTCTAAAGGAACGATTGTGATTGGAATGGCTAAAATGTCTCGGGCCATTCTAGCAAGCACTGGATACTTTGTTTCGTTAACTTTCCACCATTCTAAAATGGTGAATGAAGTAGTAGGGGGCTCGAGTCCTTCACTAAGGTATCTATCCAACTCGGTCTGCTTATTGAATTGCGTATTTTCGGAGTAGTTGTACCCATGTATCAGATTCTAGATCATTTCCCGAAATACTTGCCTCCCCATGTCGGCCGGTAGAAGAATATTCACCAGATAATGAATTGTACTCTTCAAAAAGATCTGTTTTTGTTCGCCTAGCCAACACAGTGGCTCTGGTACATTCATCGATGCTCATAATCTTGGGCAAACAAAACTCGAACAAGGTAATCTTACACTTTGGTTCAATAATAGTTGTGACAAATAAAAACCTGTTCATTTGCAAAATAAGTCAATAAGTCAATAAGTCCTTATTCATACAAAAAAGCAATAAGAACATTAAATACAGTAAGGTTAGAACATCAGTACCTGTTTACCCTAAGCATCGGGTCGTGCCATTCAGTTCTCCCCAATACTTTACATACTTTTCGTGCATTCTCTCTGTCATCCCACTAAAGAACTCATCGGGGATCTTCATTAAGATATTTAACTGCCTCATCAGGTTGTACAACTCTCTGAAAAAAGAGGTGTGCGGTGCAAGTGTTGGAGGTGGAGAACGTCAATGTCACTTCATAGAACATTTTTAAGAAACTTATAAACGTTTTGATACGCTCCCAGTCGAAATTTGTAGGCATCCCAATCGTGTTCCATCTCATCTACGTTCAAATAGATGCCCTACCAAACAATCATCTAATAGAAGCATCTCCTTAAAGGCAACTCGATGCTTATCCACATATTGCAGCATGGTATATGTGGAATTCCACCTAGTGCATATACCGAGTTACAAAAAACCCTTTCATGTCAAGCCCATTGGCTTCTACGTATTTCTTGAATGTATCTTCTCGCTGAGGGAAAAATTTGACATATTTTACCATCATTCTCATTTTAATAAACGACGTATCAAGCTCCTTCAGTTCATCCTAAACAATCAAGTTCAGGATGTGTGCAGCGCACCTCATATGCAAGTTCTGGTGTTGTAAAATAACATCACCCACTACATCACCAAACCTCCATACCTGCCTATACCCCATATTAACCCTGTCCAGCGATGCCGGTAGAACCAAAATAGTCAGTTCCACATTCCGCCTGCGAATGTTGTGGTACGGATTTGGCGTATGCGGGTGATATAGATTGTGTTAGAATTTTTCATCCGCCAGCCCGCGATATTAAGCGGGCGGAATGCAAAATTCTGTGTGTTTCGCAAAAAAATATTAATTTTAAATAATGTGATGAAAAATTGAAAAATTTCTAAAAATTGAAAGTGCTCTTGTTCTCTTAAGCTCTTAATTTTGCAACTACCTTTAGAAATTAAATAGGAAGATGAAGACAATATAGATTACATCCACTTGACTTGACCGTAGAACTAGAAAGTAGAAACTAGAAACAAAGTCAAAAATACTATTTTTCACATTCTACACCTGCAGCAATACACTGGAGCTACATGGACACTTGTAAAGATAAAAACAAGAAGAATCTGTATCATGAAGAATTCCTAGAGGCCAGAGTAATTCATTTGCACTTTGCAAATAAAAGCAAAAAGAATCTGTAACACGGAAAGATAAAAAACTATAGCTGGTTCTGCTTTTGTTGCTGGTGATGTTCTCCGTTTGCAGTTTTGCACTTTGCAGAATTCCCAGAGTAATTTAAATAGAGAAAGTAAATATATCAGTTTCATGAAGATTAAATGAAAACAACAAAGAAGATTAAATCAACAAGGCAAAAGATATGAACGATTGCAAGTGAGATCAACGAATCATTAAAAGACAAAAGAATGAAGCAAACCTTCAAATTTCAAGAATACAGAGAGAGTCATCTGACTTAATATTTCATTCCAATTTCCAACACGAGTTACCAACGAAAATTTTGTGGAGTTTGAATCAACTCTGTGCGCCACATCAATCAAAAGTAAAAAACAAACTAAACTTATAGTTTAAAAAAGCTAAAGAGTTAAATGTAGTCTAATTTTCCATACCTGTCTCTACCTCCGATGTTTCGGCCTCCTCCATATCTTCCTAGTCCCGAGTCTCTATGTCCTTTGAAGTCTTGGATAACCATTTTTGACTCAAGATTAGTGCCTCGACTATGGCGGGCGTTAGAGACGAATGTGTTGAATCCACCACTCGACCTCCAATGCTGAATGTGGCTTCGGATGGCACAGTGAAAATCGGTATTGCAAGCATATCTCTGGCCATGTGTGATAGAATCGGATAAGTAGATTCATTGGCCTTCCACTACTGCAGAATATCAAAAGGGCCTAATAACGGTACACACGCAACATCCAGATACATCTCAAACTCGGATCTAGTTTCCACATTGCTCAAATCATCCTTGAAGGCACCAAAATCATAGTCATCTAGAAGGACTATAGGCTGGCTCGTTCCCACCCCATTCAGGTTAGCGAATTTACCATATATTTGTTCATATTCTTCAAAGATAAGTCTGACGACCCGCTTAACCTTGTTATAAGCATTGATCCTCCCCTCTCTAGACATTTTTTTTCTAAAACCACCAATTGAACCACTTCATCTTTGCACAAGGATCTAAGACATTAGCAACCATCAAAAAATGATTCAGTGGCTTCTTGTTCGGGTCCTGTTTTTCTCTTTCCGTAAGATTCAAATCCACACAATTAAGCTCCCCCCAATACTTTATCAAACTTGAGTTGCATTCTTAGGGCCATGCTGCTCAAACAACCATCATTATCAACAAAATAAATATGGAGTTGCTTATCAAGCTTTGCCACCTCCTGCATATCACATTTATTTAAAGTTGAAAAACTATTTTGAAATTTAAAAACAATTAAAAGTCCAAACTTCAAATTGTTATCTGGAAAAATATATTTGCAGTCACACTCTTTGATGCAAAGAATTTCAGTGTAACATCGTAGAAGATCTTTTGGAACTAAGTGCAACTTTTTAGTTGAATCCTGTCAGCCAAAGTATGTACCAAATCCATGTCTCTTTTTCTTCCTTTGAAATCAAAATTCAAGTAGTGATCAAGCTGTTTATCCACATCATTCATCCTCACAAACATTGCCTCATAATCCAACACATATTCAAACATCTTGTATGTTGAATTCCATCTAGTAGGTATGTCATCCTTCTAGGTCAGTTTGGAGTGCGACGTACATGTTGAACGAATCCAATCTCTTTAGAGAGGACCTTACATACCTCATGAGGGCTCTCATCTTCTCCAATGTACTTCCTAACTCATCCAATCCTTCTTTCACAATCAAATTTAGAATGTGCAAACTATATTGTACTTTTGCAATGAAATAATCGAAAGTTAAGAAAATAAAGCATTGAAATATTGGGAATGCGAAAGTAATTGGAGGTTACCTGTAAATAATTGTGGTTTTGGATGATGTGTCCAACAACACTACCAAATTTTTCAATCTGATTTTTTTTTTAAAATCTGCCAAAGCTTTATCATTCAGAGTCACGTTATCCACGGTGATGGTCAACACCTTCTCTAACCCCTAAAGACACATAAATGATCCAATTATTGCGAGATTCCAATTCCAACGTGCTTGCCAAGCTTTTGAAAGCGGATAATCCGCCTGTGCAACAACCAATTATGGTCTATAAAATGTGTTGTCAAACATATATAAGTCGTGTTATGGTTTGAGCTCCAACAATTTCATCCTAAAATATTTCTTTTTCTCCACATATAATGCCATGCAATCACGCCTGACAGTTTGCCTAGATATGCTTGGAAAACGGGGCTTAAATAAATGAAGCATTCGACTGAAGCCTTCCTTCTTAACTACAGTAAAAGGAAAATATCCAATATTATACACTCTGCAACTGACCTTCTTAATTTACACTCATCGTAGTTATCAAGTTTCAGATCACAGACATCTGAAGGATCCTCCTTGTGTGATTGAGCATCATGTGATAATTTATGTTGTTTGGGGTCTTTCTTCCCTTCTTGATGCAGTCTTTCACTGCACTTACGGACGTGAGATAGCATGAGGGATGTCCCAAAATGTAAACGATGACAACCAATAATTTTAAAATAAAAAAATGCAATGTGCCTCGGGATTGTCTGGATCAATTGGCTCGATATCAACAAAGTGTTCCCACGCGGAAGATGAACGCCTTCTTTTTCTTGGATTCTTAGGTGACGGTGGTGGCAAACTAGGTTGATTTTTGGGATTACTGTCTTCCATCTATGACAACCAATGAATCACAAGTTAATGAAAAACAAACAGGTGAAAAACCAGAACTAAACTAGACTTCTGCGAATGAAACCAAACAGGTTAAATCTTTAAGGCATATTTTAAATTGCAGATAGATT
>JAOWBN010019841.1:0-10676 GCA_028565015.1 Pinguicula moranensis
TTGAGACTTGAGAGGTATTTGGTAAATAATAAGTTCATGTCCCTTTTGGATAATGTATGGTGCTTTTGATCTTGAATAAGTGATACCCTATTGGGGTTGGAGCTTCCTTCAGCTCATGTCCCCGATAATGGATATGGATATCCTGCAAACAAATAACAATATACATTGTCAGCATAAGAAACAAGGCCTCAAAAAGCTCAGGTTATATAGCAAACTTGGAGCAAACCATTCTACATACCAAAGAAAAATGGTTGACATCACGGACAATCAGGCCTATACAATTAATTCCCTTCAATCTTCATCTCCAACTCTCGGACGCCAGTTGAGAATCTCCATCCACTCGTTGCATTGTTTGACCACCATGTAGGTCCCTATGAAAACTACAAACATAAATTGTACAAGACTACAAACTTCTCCTTGCACCATTTCCAGTTCCACCACGAAGAAAACAGAGCAACGACTACAACTTCACTTCATTCCAAGCATACATCAACTGCGTTTCCACGAGCAACCCACAAGGTACGAAATCAAGAATCACGAATACAGAAATTTATGCACAATCAGTCTCGCATTTGTCAAAAAAAATCCACGAATTGCAAAGATACCCATAAAAATATTGAATCTTTAGTAGCGAAATGCAAAATAGGAAATGGGCATAAGATGAATAGAGAAGAAAATGGTTTCCCACGACGAACAGGGAATTTTTGTCACAGCATTTGTTGCAATTTTGTAGTGATCATCTTTGACGGTGCAGAGTCGAGTCGGCGGGATTCGCCAATCGGTAATTCGGTTAATCGGTAATACTGATTCGATTACCGAATTACTGATCCAATTCGGTAATCTTCACAAGTCGGGTCGGTATCGCCTTATTTATACCGAACTTGATCGGTTCGGTATCGGGAATACCGATTATCGATCGGTATTCCCGAATAACCGGCCCTATTTAAAAAAGAAGATTTCTATTTATTATATTATTTATTTATCTATTACAAAGAATTAGTATCTAGAAATAATAATATTTAAATTTTTCATTTTTTTGATCTATTGATGATGCATCAATTAATGTCGGAAATAAAATAAGAAACATGTCTAAGGGACCATAAAAAGCTGTCGGCCAAATGTCTGCTTCTACCAGAATCGCACTTTTCCGATTTTCCACTAGTGTCTGCCTTATTTTTAGGTCACATGAAATAATTTTGCTCAATGAGTTTTTTTGGAGTTACCAATCGTCGGAAAGTTACAATGTCTAAGTAATTAATAATTACGACAAAGAATTTATATATGTAGAAAAATAATTCAAGAAATAATAGTTTATGAAGTAATTGAAGAAAAATAACTTGTATTCACAAACTGAATGCCCTCTGTTGTGGACAAACTTATTCCCCAAACTCAGAAAAATATTGGATGACATACTTGTCGCAAATGAAATTCTTCACTCTGCCCAAGTTTTGAAAGATAAAGCAGTGTTTTTAAAGGTTGATTTTGCTAAAATATTTGATTTCGTTATTTTTTGGTCAGCCCAAATTCATTAAAGAATAAAGTAGTACATATAGTTTAATATACAAGAAGAAATCGAAAAGATGTTATGCTCTACTATTTAAAAAGTTTACATGACAAGCACTTTCACTGGCCTCTTTTCACACTTGCTTCCTTGCCTCTTGGATTAGTTACTGTGTATTGCTCCCAATACCACATCACCATATAGTGCACCACCTGCGTAAGCATTTGATCCCGTTGATAGATAATTCCTCTTTGAAATGATATAGAAAATGGGTTTTCGCACTAAGTGGATTCACTAGATTAGAATTTGCATATCAAATGCACCAGTTGAAGTTATGGTGAATGGAACTAGCTGTGTAGAGTTCAAAGCCTTAAAGGGGCTTGAGGTAGGGTGACCCCCTCTCCCGCTTTTATTATTGATTGTTACTGAGGGGCTCAACATGATGTTGGCGCCCGCCCAGCAAAACCTGACGCCCACCACCAACCAATAGAAGCTTGTAGCGAAAATTTTGGCGCTTGCCCGTTACCAACAAAAGCCACCATCTTGCATTTCTGGTGCCCACCATTTTACATCAGGCGCCCGCCATCGGGCAAAATCTAGCTGGGCTCTCTCTCCTCTTTACTCCCCCTTCTCTCTAATTTTTTGGCATTAAATCCTTGGAAATTCATTGCAATTGAAGGAGAAGAAGGTTTCAAACCCTAAAATTGGAGCTCACCCATTAAGTTTTGGACCTTCTCCGACACTTTTAGGGTGGATCCATTGGAAAGGGAAGGATTCATTTTGTGCTTTAATGTTTATTTCATTTTCATTTGAGATTGTAATGAATCTTTTATTGCTTTCCCTTTGGATATGAGTAGCTAAACTCTTTTGTATGACTATTTAGTGGATTTTGCCTACGTGATGGTTTGATCTAGTATTTGTTATGATTTGAGAAGTTAGGATTAGGGCCTGTTTATTGTACTTATTTATTATTTGTCGTTTTACTTGTGATACATCGATATAGAAAAATTTAGACAATTTAGGGAGCTTGGAGAATCGGCTGACCAAAAATCGGTTCCCCAAAAATTGACTCCAAGTAGACCAACATGAATAATTACCTAAGTTAATAATGGTTAGGTGGTTTCTTAAGTCCTGAATCTAATGCACGTGGTCTCGAATTAAGGGATTCCCGTGCACTAAATAGACCCCTCATATGAGTGATTGCGGGAAACTTGGGGACTCCCGTGCACTAAACAAATCACACTAGTTTGCATGCTAGAACACCATTTTGAGACGTAGCATAGGTGGATGAGCTAGATCACCCATACACCTTTCATTCATTTGTTTATTCCTCGAGTAGTTGTTTGCCTTGTAGAAAATAATCACTTTTATATAATGTAGTTAACACTCAACCAAACAATATTTATATGCTTTCATTTTACATTCCTCTATGCACTAGGTTTTCGATAGCTTAAGTCTAGTCACCTCGAGTACTTGCGAGATTCGATCCCATGGTTGACTCACTGGTGAGCCTGTTCGAGCTCCCAGGACAAGATGGATTAAGATCTATGATCTACCCCTGAAATACTGGACTAAATCTATACTTGAACAAATTGGTGCAACACTTGGGACTGTACTTATGATTGATGAATGTTCCACCCATCATAGATACTTGGAAGCAGTTCGAATGCCCCTTCAGACTGAATTGGAACATGCTATAATGCACATGCTAAACATTGCCATAGAAGGTAAGCAACTATCCCTATATGTGAGAGAAATAGGTCCTGAGAAATTTGAAATGAACACATGGCTATATAATGAAAACTCAGATGATTCTGATGCTAGTTCTAGCATCAGTAATAGTCATAACTCTGATACTTATTCAACGGACTTCTGTGTCTCTCAGCTAGAAAGGATCCCAGCTTTGGCTCCAAACACCATTGTTCCGATTGGGAGATGACCACTGAGGTTGATACACAAGTAGATGGGACACAATTGACATTAATGGAACAATCTCCCAACAAGGTCAGAGACTTATCTCAACATATGTGTTACAGAAAGTCAATGAATACCTGTCAGGCTGAGCTGGTGGCCTACTGTATCTGGATATCATGGAGACTTGAACCCCGTACTCGGTGCTACTACTGAGGAAATCATCCCCAAGACACATGACCCATTAAGTATTCTACCTACATTACAACACCCAACGGTAAGTCATAAAGTTCCTTTTGTAGTAGACAAAAGCTTGGAAGTTTGTGAGTGAGGAGCGCATGCTGATGTAGACAATGATAAAATTAGCACTCCAGTGGAGGAATCTCTAAATGTATCAATGTCTGTTGTGGTTTCAAATAGTCATAGATCATCTACGTCAAAGGGCAAACATGACTTGGATGGAATATTATTACAGGGGAAAAACAACCAAGATTTACATCATGTTGGTCAGTCTGTGAAGAAAGATCTAATGGAATTGGAAAAAATCCCACCCCATAAAGAAGTGGTATCTTCAGGACTCAATCTAGTATAGACTTCCCACCTCTATTGGTAAACTCTTAGGAAAAAGAGGATCATCACACCACCCTCCTGCCTAAGAAAAAGGCTACCAAGAAAATCCAAGGAGGTGGGCCTAAAACCAGGAGTTAAAGGAGAAAGGAAGTGGCACTAGACACAGCCAAAGATCAGGCAATATTAAACGATTGATTAGGGAATTTGCAGTATCAATCCTCTAGTTCAAAGGAAACCATTACAAAATGTGCAGTTTAAGACAACCACCTAAGGGCTGAGGTAGAATCTATTATGGAAATTGGCTGTGGACTAGGATTAACGCATGGTTCACATCCTAATGAAACACTTCAATGGCTAATTCAAATGAATGGTCTAAATCGTAAATCTAAGAAAGCTGCAACACTTGGTAGCAGCAAGAACGGAGATGGAAATTTTTTCCTATGAGGATTTTAACTTACAATGTGAGAGGTTTGTGTAGCTCAGGTAGGAAGAAAAGACTAAAGGGATTAATATCAATAGAAAGATCAGATTTCATCAGCATACAAGAAACTAAGATGGAAATTATTGAAGCAAAATTGTGTACTTATTTGTGGACTGATAAAGAATTTGATTGGGTATACCAAGGCTCTAGAGGACAATATGGGGGACTTCTCTGCATCTGGGACAAGGATAAATTTATCAGAAACTCTGTTCTGGATGCTGATGGTGTACTGGGTGCTAATGGACACTGGTTCAAGGAGGAAATCAGCTCTAATATGCTGAATGTTTATGGTCCTCAAGACTTGGTATCCAAGAAGAAACAATGGCAAGATATAAGAGACATTCATATAGGTAAAGAAGATCAAAAGTGGTGTTTGATGGATGACTTCAATCTGTTCTTGACTCTAGTGAAAGGAAAAGCACATCCATCCGCCAAAATGACCAAGAAATACCTCTCTTCAAACAGTTTAATAGTGACCTAAAACTTATGGATTTACAAATGGAAAGGAGAAGATTTACATGGTACCTGAACTCCCTCACATCAATTAGTAGAATTGACGGTTTTTTATATAATGAAGTCTGGTTAAACCAAGAGGCAACATGGATACAGACAGGACTTTAGAGTAAAGACTCTGATCATTGTTCCATCAAACTGGTCTCAAACACTCAAAGCTGGGGTCCTAAACCTCTCAAAGTCTTGGACTGCTGGCTTCAAGATAGAAGCTATGTGGAAATTGTGGAAAACATCTGGAACAACACTCACACAGGAAGGGTATGCAAGCTTCAGGATAAAGTCAAAATTGCAGGATAAAAATATTTGGGCTACCACTTCAGCTATGGCACTATCAAGCCCTAGCTAAGATTGGTGCTCAACTATCAATTAGAAAGCTCGGTAGGCAACATCTGAATGGTCGATCGCAGCTTGTGCTAGCGGTTATCGACCCAGACACACGAGGCTTGCCTAGTGAGGTCTGGAGATCGAAATCGGGTGGTTGCATACTGTCGATTGACACCCCGGATTAGTCGGAGGGCCCAGTGGGCCTGAAGGATACCGAGGTAGGTCGGGCCCCCAATGAGGGGTCGAAGGCCAACTGGACAGTCTGAAGTAGATCCGTGGATTTGAAAGAAGCGACTGCTCTGGATTATCTACCAAAAAAAAGGCAACATCTGAATGTTCTCTCCGTACATGCGACTTGCATGACCAGTAAAACCCTCATCGATGTCCCTTCTTCTTCATCGGATTCACTCTTCGCTGGCAAGATTTAGCACTTATTCGGGACGCTCTCTCCCTGGGGAGGCTCTCAATAAACCTCCACTCAACCCTCCTGGAATACTCTCTCCGTACAAATGGTGCCAAATGGCTACTAGGGCGCAGGAACAGTAACTGCCTTCATCAATCGGAGCACAACTGTGTCTTTTAACCGATTCTGCCGCAAAACTAGGCACATATCGTATTCTAACTACAACTAATAGCATCCTCAATCAGCCAACTCGACCAATGACTTGGTACACTCCACAACGCAGCTACGTCAAATCCGTATAGCGGCACCTAAGTACAAAACTTATGAGAGAGCACCATGCTACCAATATGTTGCTAATGGGCGGAGGAATCACAGCTATACAAAGGCACAGACAGAACAGCCAACAGTATTTGATCGTCTTGTCCCAAGGGTTCAACCGAAGGGCATAAAGCTACAGGAACAGACTTGTTCAAGATGCTCCATATTCATCACTAACTTTCCTCCTGGCTGTGAAGATGCTAAACTTCAAAAAATTCTTTCTCAGCAAGGAAAGTTCTATGATTTCAGACTGGCGCGTAAACTTTCTCGAGAAGGTGTGCCTTTTGGTTTTGCTACCATTGACGTCGAGGGACACAAAATGCTTCTGAGGAAGCTGAATAATGTGCAGATAAGCTCATTTCATTTGAAAGCAAACATGGCACGCTATCATCTAATCAGGCCTCAGGAGACAAAAAGGAACCCGATGCAGCTAAGTAAACTTGTTGTCTTGAAACAGACAAATTTTACAGGTGGCCTGGAACCTGGAGCATCTACAAGCAAAGCACCAACATTGCAAGACAACAAAATTCTCACACTGAAACCCTCTGAGTGGCCAGTATTGGGTGCTAAAGAGAATAAGCTATCTATTCCACATTCGGAGTGGGGACAGAGTTGGTTAAACCGGGTATATATTGGTGTCCTAAATGCACAATTCCAATGGCATTAGGTGCAATATAAGCTAAAGGCTATATGTTATCTTAATATCATCGTGAGCCCCATCAATTCTACACATATCCTCATCTGGGAAGAATCAGAAGTTGATCTGGATAATCAGATAAGCAATGAAAGTATCTGGCTCCTGAATTGGCTGGATGATGTTTATGCATGGTCCCCGAAGGAAGAACACATGGCTGGACCCATATGGATGCAAGTGTTTGGTCTACCTTTACACTTTTGGACCAACCCCATCATGGAAAAGATAGGGAATGCAATCAGAACTTGTATAAAGATTGATGAATGTAGTATCAAGCATTGCTACTTAGAAGCTATTCAGTTGTTGATCAAACTGGAACCTGGACAAACCTTACCTACTTCATTATCTCTCTCTATCATGGATAAAGATTGCATTTTAACTATCGAACAATTGTGGCCTAATCGTTTTTGCCTATCTTCTATGCAGGAGTTTGCTTACTCAGAAGAGGGCTCTTTTCAATCTTGTAAGGGAGAAGATGCTCCCTCTACTGATTTGGATTCAATCTCAGCAATGGACTTCACACCTGAGGATCATATAGATTTGAATATTATAACGAAAGATCAGGACTATGCAGAAAAGGAGGCGGGTCTTGTGTCCAAATGGAATCCACAATCTTTACCGTGGTGGCCCTCTATCATGGTGAATTCATTATCTGTCTCCCCAAAGACAAGAGCAACTCCCTCTCTTGAAAAGAAAAATATTGAGGGAACCCCCAGAGAAAGTGTAAATATGGTTTGCTGTGGTGAAATAAGTCAGGTGAAAGCAAAGGAGGCCTATAAGGAATCAAGTGGCTGTATGTCTCTATCTTCTCCTGCAAAGGATAGTAAGGAGGCCTTTCCTATAACTTCACCAGTTGTAGGAATTATACAACCCCCAAGAGAAGTACTTTCCCATCAAGAACAGGATCAAGAGCTCAAGAATATATACTGCGCATTCTTTAGAGATCAGATTATCACGGATGCTTTACAAAAGGCTATGGATGATCAAGTTTTAAATTCCAATGGTTACCCTGAATATATCCCAGACAAGGATATTCAGAAGGATTTACCTTCAGTTTATTCAGGATCTGAGGATCCTCAGGAGTCTGATGTTATACTAGAGTCTCAGGTTAATTCAGATGAGGCTCATCTTATAGGCAACACTGAACTCTGGGGGATTAAGCTAACAAGCAACCAGGGGGAACCTCAAGCAGTATTAAATAAGATCCGGAACTGAACAAAATCTTGGAATCACCAAGCAGGGCTCCCCTCTCTAAGGCTGAATTCCCTCCTATCAGCCGTACTACTCCAACGCGGGCACAACAAGGCTCAGCAATGCATATAAAAACTTGCTCAAGAGCAGGTGCTCTGAAAGGACCAAAGAAAAGAAGTAGAGCGAGGAAAGCAGCCATGTTAAAGTCTCAAGCAGACTGCTCAACTATTAATACTTGGTTAGATCGAATATCCCCACAATTCTCAGCTACTCAGGTCATTTATACACAGACAGAGCTATCTGCGAATCAACAATGTAAGGAGGCAGATTATATTATGGATATAGGCCATAGGTTAACTTTCAGTCCTAATGAGGCAGCCACTCGCCAACATTTAGTACATTTGACTTCCATCAATAGGAGATCTCAGACTACTAAAACACCGGGTAGCCATATGAAAGGTGATGGGAAAGTTTTCCAATGAAACTCATCACCTACAATGTAAGCGGCCTTGGCAGTCCAGGGAGAAAAAAGAGAGTGAGAAATTTATTTTTTACTGAAAAACCAGATTTTGTTAGCCTACAAGAAACAAAATTGAAAACCATTGAAAGAAGATTAGTAGCTTTACTATGGTATGACGAGGATTTTGACTGGATATATCAAGGAGCAATCGGAAGGTCTGGAGGGCTATTATCCATATTGAATAAAAATAAGTTCAAAAGACATCACATATGCTCAGATAAGGTGTGCTAGGGGTGACAGGTTATTAATGATGATATTTACTCGAACATGATAAATATCTATGGACCTTCTGAAGTGGCAGCCAAGTTATCTCAATGGAAAACAATTCAAATACTACACTCCTCAAAGGAAGAACAAAAATGGATCTAATGGGGGACTTTAATGCCATCTTACACAGCAGTGAGAGAAAAGGAAAAGCACATAGACAAAATGACCAAGAAATTGGGGCCTTCAACACTTTTATATCGTCTCTCGGTTTGATTGATCTCAAAATGGAGAAAAAATAGTTCACTTGGTACTTAAAGTCACTGAAAGCTATGAGCAGATTGGATAGATTTTTGGTGAACAATCTCTGGCTTCAAAATAAAAGTAACTGGATACAAACAGGATTACAAAGTGATGACTTAAGACCATTGTCCTGTTAGCCTTTGCCACAATATAAAAAATTGGGGTCCTAAGCCCTTGAAAGTTTTTGACTGGTGTCTGGAAGAGAAGTCTTTTGTTGACATGATTTAGCAGACTTGGAATATTTTGGGTTTGGATGGCTTTGCTAGCTTTAGGATCAAAACAAAAATACAGGCACTCAGAAAGGGAATGAAAGACTGGAGAAATCAAGAACCAAGAAACTTGGAAGCTCAAATCTAAAGAAAAAGAGGCAGAATCAAGTGATCATGTCCAGCACACTAGAGATGGATCATCTTAGGAGGTTATTCACTCTCTCAGGGCAAGCCTAGAAGACATCACCAGGAAAATTGACAGCATAGCTTACCAAAAATCAAGGATTACTTGGTTACAACAAGGGGATGTTAACAGCAGATACTTTCACCAATAAATTTAGAGAAATAGCAGAAGAATAACATTCAGGGCATATGGCAGAACAATATGCGGTATGAAGAGACCGAGCATATTAAGTCAATTTTTGTGCAGCATTACAATGAAAGATACAAAGAAACACTCTGGCCGACAGCACATCTTCATAATATGCAGTTAACACTCTTACAACAGTAGAGTAAAGACACCTAATACAACCATTATCTGAAAAGGAAATCTTGGCAGCTATCTCAGCTTGTAAAAGTTCAAAGAGTCCTGGACAAGATGATTTGAATTTTAAATTGATCAAACACTTTCTATACCTGATGAAAGCTGATATTCTTCTTCTTTTCATGGAATTCTACAGGAATGCTAAACTGGCCAGAGGTTGCAATGTTAGTTTTGTGTGACCTAGAGCATTGGGCTCTTGTTAGTTTCATGTATACTAGATGACTAAAATCTCCTTGAGTTTTGTATATGTATATTATGGATCATTTGAGTAATGGGCTCAAAATTGTGAAACTCCATAATTTTATCAAACTCTAAATTAGTCCCTAGTTTTTAAAAGTCATTAGCAAGGGAACAAATAGATGACTAAATCGACTAGCATGTGGATTAATGTGTGATCAAGTTTTACAGATCATTGATACGAGGAATCTGTTTAATCACATGAAATATGAATGTACGTGGTACATGAATATTAGACTCGACCTATTTGACTTGCCGGATCGATTATGTTTGTGTCATCGGCAAAGTCATATAGCATTAATTCAGTTATTTGAGATATTCATAATTTTGGATAATGAATGTGTATTACGTGGGGTTATCAAACATCTCTTTTGACCGAGGGGTTATAAAGGTAAGTTTTCCGAATATACCCAATTTATGCTGGAATGTATGGAATATCAAAATGATACTTTTGTCCATGTCATATCACAGATGAGATTATTAATATCCCTGGGCCCCTTGATGCATAAATAATTGTTATGCCGACAATTGTGATTATGTGATAGTTACATAATAACGATTATTTACGATATATCAAGAAAGTGATTAATAGTCAAGGGTGGCACATTCCTACGCTTGATATTAATCATTGGATATTAAGTGACGAAAGAATTAATACTAAATGGAATTTATAGGAAACACTGAACTCTGGGGGATTAAGCTAACAAGCAACCAGGGGGAACCTCAAGCAGTATTAAATAAGATCCGGAACTG